>OZ010585.1:121548099-121565599 GCA_963932145.1 Acanthosepion lycidas
GTTTATCTCTTCTATCCTGTTATGGATTCAGTTTCTGGTTCCTCCTAAAGTCTGTCATCTCTATACTTCTAATATCTCTGTCTAAACTCTGAAATTTTATTTACTATTTTTATTTTTTTTCTTCCATTGGAGTAGATAGGTTTGCCTAGCATCCAGTTCACATTCTTCTCTGGACTTTGAACAGGAGTAGAGGTTTATCCCTTGATTCCCATTAAAGATTTAGTTTCTGGTTCCTTGTCAGTAGCCCCTTGCATCTAAGTGGCATTATTACTTTGCTTGAAGTGAAGAAAAAAAATTAAAAAAATAAACACCCCAAAAATAAAAAAAAAAATAATATAATATAAATAATAATAAATAATAATAATAATAATAAAAAAAATATGTAAATAAGCAAAGAATACAAATGAGTTTTTTAACAAAATGCTAAAAGCCAAAGTTTAGTTTGTTAAAAGATTAACAAGTCAATTTTCTCAACTTAATAAAGGTCAACCATTTGTCATCATAACTACCTTTTCTTTTCAATTTTTTTTTTTTTTTTTTTTTTTTTGTTAATCAACTTTATTACAATGAAAATAATTTGCTTTTCTTTTATCTCTTATGTATTTTTACACCTATCCTTTACTTATAACTACAGAATAGCTTTTAAGGCAAGACATTTAAAAAAAATAATAAAAAATAATAAAATAAAGAATATTGCTAAGTAAAAGCTATTATTCACCTGCTGGGGAAGTACTTGGTGCTGTTAAGCAGACATGCAGCTCCATCAAGTGTGTGTCGAGTGTAATCAATAGCAGGACACTAGAGAGAAAAAAAAAAAAAAGCAAACATCAGGTAATAAAACAATATCAAAAAAAAAAAAAAATCTGGAAAATTACAGATTATTATTTTCACTCAGCACTTAACACTGAATAGTAATCTTTGGTAATTTTGAAGAATTTGTGGTTTATTTTCAAAACTGAGAATAAAAATGAGGTACAAAATTAAATTTAATTAATAATAAAAAAAAAAAAAAAAAAAAAAAAAAAAAAGAAGTGTCAAACAGTTTTTCCATTGATAATGCTATTATTTTAAGTACCCTGACCCCTTGCTAATGTTCATTTTAAAAAATTATTAGAATTGTAATAAAACCTAAAACAATGATGAAAGTGGATTTATACATTTTCTTTGTTTTTGAGAATTGAAAACAAAAATAAACACTCTTTATTATTTATTAGACTGTTTATTTACACTATTAAACTATTTATTGGAATGGTTTTCAAAACATCAGTTAATTGCCAAGTGATTCAAACTTTATAAAATGGCAAATAATAAAGCCTTCCTTGTAATTGGTTCAGATATTTTAATAATTTAGTAAATGTTTATAAATTTATCAATGAAAAATTGTTTGTACATGCAAATTCTCAAAAAAAATAAATAAATAAAAAGTATAATAAATTCACTTTCATCATATGTTTAAGTTTTATTACAATTCTAATCATCAATTTTTAAAACAATAAACACTGCCAAGGAGTAAGGGTAGTTAAAATAATAGCAGTGTCATGGGAAAAGCCATCCTTTTGAGACACTGTTTTTTGCAGGTATGAAGGCTCAAGTTTTCCTGTTTTACTTAAAAGGTAAAAAGGTTAGAAAGAAGCAAAAAAAATGTCATGGAATTGACAGAGTAGAGAAGGATGTTGCCAGAGGAAGAAAAAAAAAAAAAGAAGCAAAGAAAAGAGTGCTTGATTAATATATATCAGTCCTCCTATTATGGCAGTTAATATCAGAATTTCCCCACAGATGAAGAGAAGATGTGAGGCAACAGAAATGTAGTTCTACACTCTGAGAATACCATAGAATTAACATGTAAGTAATGAGAAAGTTTTAATGAAAATGAAAAGGACATTTATATACAGAATCAAAAAGAGACCGCTGAAATTTCTAGAGCACACGAGGAAAGAGAGTTTGGAGAATTTGACACTAACAGGACATACTGAAGTTAAGAGGGACAGAGAAATGCAGTAAGTAATCTTCCTAATGAGCTTGAGTAAATGGATGGCAGAATATGGACTGAGAGTGATGATGAATTGACAAACCTACAAACTACAAAGGATAAGAAGTTGTGGAGAGTCATGACTAGCTACATCCTGAAGGGGAAAAAAAGCACATAGATAAAGAAGAGTAGGAAGAGTTAAAGTAGAAACAACAACTAGCAGTCAGAAAGCAACATAAATTCCATTTCTGTTGCTACATTTACACTCACACAACCACAAGTATTTATTACACTAGACAGATTCATTTTTTTTTTTTTTTTTACAGTTTATCAGGCCTTTGTAGGTTATTTAAACTCAAAACATTTTGGATTGTAAGAATTTTTCTTGACCTGTGAATATTGCATTAATAAATTTTGGGTAATTAATTTTTCTAGATACAAGTTCTACTTTTTAACCCATAGCTGCTGGGTGGAATTTTTTTTTGAGATAATGATTTTTTCCCAGACTGGTGGTTGAGCAGAGAAAAGATAGATTCATCCAATTCCCCTCAGGGTTGTTTGTGCATAAGTGAATGTAATGAACTCAACTCTCTGATTTCTCATCCTAAAGCCAATGTGTGTGTGTGTGTGTGAGTGAGTGAGTGAGTGAGTGAGTGAGTGAGTGAGTGAGAGACCCAAAAAACTTTCAAATATTCATAAGAAAATGCAAACAAGGGAGTGTTTTGTAAAAGTGTAATTAAGAATTTCAATAATAAGATAGTACGTCCACAACACCAGTAGTAGACAAGTGGCTTGGATGTATGCACTTTCATTTCAAGTACAACAAACATGAATCTCACAATTCCAAACTAAATTGGAAAAAAAAAAAAAAAGGTTCCTCATGATTTCCTTAATACTAAAATTCTGAATCTTATCAAAAAAAGAAAACTCATTATCAGAAAGCAGAGTTCTGAATCAAGAATTAAATCCGAGCTTTAATCCCCAATTGCCAAAATGCAGACATTGTACTGAATCAGTAGATACTGCAAAGAAGGGGTTTCTAATCAACAGCTATGTGAGAAGAGTCCATAGCATCATTTTTTTTTTTTTTTTTTTTTTTTAAATAATCTCAACCAAAGAAAGGCAATAAAGCCACTATGATGCAAGGGGTTACTCAGTCTGAGAGAATATGAGAAAAAAAAAAACAAAAAAAAACAAAAAAAAAACAACATTAAAGAGAGAGAGAACAATAAAATAGTGTTTGACAAGGGAGAAGTGCGAGAGAAGAAACTGTTAGCATAGAACTTACGGTTACATTTAGTAATTTCAACTGTAAAATGATGAGACCTTGCCACCAATCTAGTAGTGTGGTTAAATTCATAAAGTCTTGGTGCCACAGAGGAAAGCAATATTTACTTTGGTTTAACACAAAAATGTAGCACAAGGCTGAAAGTGGGGATAGAAGAAGGCTGGTTTCAATGGTGGGGGTGGATCTAAACAGGGGGGGGGGGTCAATAAATCAGGTTGGTTGGGAAATGATTATAAACAAATCTTTCAAACTCTACAACAAGACCGCAAAAAAATAAATGACTATGTAAGTTTCATGTAATCGTGTTGCCGATCTTCATCAATAACCTCCCTTGATATCATCAGTTCTCAACTAGGCATTTATGCCGCTAACATAACCATTTACTCCTGTCTTAGTTGCAAGTCTGACAGACCCAACAAAGTAAACCTGGCAGCTGCTCTTGAAAAGGTTCTTCAATCAGTGGTTAACTGGGGCAAGAAATGACTTGTGAATTTTAATATCTCCAAGACAAAACTTTTCATTTAATCACCAGAGAGAACCTTTTCAGCCAACCATCAGAATGTCTGATGTTAACCCTTTGAGCCTTGAACAATTTTAACCCTTCTGCCTGAGCACCGGAGTCAAAATTTGAAAATAATTGGTATACAATGTTTCACGGTAGATATAAAAATAGTTACAAGTGTTTACCCACTGTTCAACCAGTAACTAGGCAAGTCATTTTTCATTACCACTATTCAACTGGTGATTGGGCATTACGTCATTTTTCTCTAACTCTGGTAAAGCATTAGTCAGGGCTCAAAAAGTTAAACTCCAGGAGAGCAACACTCTACGCCATCTTGACCTCACGTTTTCCACCAACATGAAGTGTCGATATAGTATCGAATCAAATGCTTCGTCTACTGCAAGGAAAGTTGGTTCACTGTGTTTTTCTTATATCCATCTTGTACATTTATAAATCTATCATTAGTCCATTCTGCCATATCCGGTCTGGTGCTCTTACTGTACATCTTGAGATTCTGAACAAAATTCAAAGAAGGATCTGTAATGTATTTGATCCTCACCAGGCATCTAGACTTCAGTCACTTTCTCACCAACGTGATGTGGCTTCCCTCTGTCTTTTCTACAAATATTTTCATGGCAACCATTCTGACAAGCTTTTTAGCTGGTGTCTCAAATCTTGCTATTGTATTAGCTAGATGCAAACGCCATTTCTACTCAGTTTCAAGTAAACGCAAGCAACATGCTATGCGCCTGCAAAGTCACAGGAGAAAAATAATGTGAATACATAAACCAGGGGTATTTATCTATACAAAGAAGTTCCAAGTAGGATTTTTGGTCAGCTGTACAAAAATAGCTCTAGCCCCCTTGGCCCTTTCTTTTTTGGAAACACTTCAAATGTCAGGTAATGGTAGCAGCCACCTTCCTGAAAAAGAGGTAATACTTGGTAGGATAGCTTTCTGGGGATCAGGCTGATATTAATTTAAATCACTTATAAGATAAACAGAACACAGTGTTGATAGATGCAGAAAGAAAACTACAAAAACTTTCCTACAGAAGGTAGTTAATGAAATTAAAAAGAAAAGATTAATCATCAACTGCCAAAAGACAGAATGCATTCTTTTTAGCAAAAGGATAAGCCCAAAATACAAATTACAAATCTAAGATACCAAAATTAAACAAATACAAAAATGTTAATATCTAAGTGCTTTAACAAAGGATAGAAAGTGCAACAACGAAATCCAAAGGCACATTACGATAGCCAAAGGCACATTACGATAGCCAAAGGCACATTACGATAGCCAAAGGCACATTACGATAGCCAAAGGCACATTACGATAGCCAAAGGCACATTACGATAGCCAAAGGCACATTACGATAGCCAAAGGCACATTACGATAGCCAAAGGCACATTACGATAGCCAAAGGCACATTACGATAGCCAAAGATGCCTTCCAAAAGCTATGCAGTGTATTAAGAAAGAGAAAAAAAAAATTTTTTAGCAACAAAGAAATGACTACTGAGACTTTTTTATAATATCAGTTTTCCTATATGACAATGAATGCTGAATAATCTCCTCAAAGATGAAGTGACTTGAAGTAAAAGAAATGTAGTTCTACAGGAGGATGCTGAGAATATCATGGACCAAACACGTGAACAAAGTTTTAGAACAAAAAATGAAACAAAAAGGAAACATATTTAACATCAGAAAGAGGCAGTTGAAATTTCTAGGGAACATAATGAGGAAAGAGAGCTTGGAAAATCTGATACTCACAGGACAGAAAGGGAAACAATGTATAGCGTACTTAGTGAGTTTGAGCAAATGGATGGCGGAGTAGGATTTGAGAGAAATAACAAAAAGAGAATTTGTTAAGAGCTACAAAGGACAGGAAATTGTGGAGAGCCATGATTGCCTATGTCCTGATAGGACACAGCACACTAAGAAGCTGGCCCAGTTGGATCAGATTATTCATGCAAACAAATGAAGGCTGAATTAGAAATGATGACCGTTACTTTGGTGTTAACAGCAATTAAATCATAAATTAGTAAATAGTAACAATTTCTTCTTACCTCTTTTGGAGTTTTATGAGCGGCACATAGAAATATCCACTGTTCAGTTGCAGTCATTTGCGTACAGCTATTAGGATTACATTCATTCTGCAAGAATCACATTTATTTTTAAAATAAAAAGGAATAAA
The DNA here is from genome assembly GCA_963932145.1 of Acanthosepion lycidas. NCBI lineage: Eukaryota > Metazoa > Mollusca > Cephalopoda > Sepiida > Sepiidae > Acanthosepion > Acanthosepion lycidas. Next base: position 121,554,053 of record OZ010585.1, read on the forward strand.
TAAAATTTGTTCTTATTTTAAAAAAATAATTTTCTTCCCCCCTTTATATTCATCAAAAAAGAAGTGATTTAGCAAAAGCGACTACAAAAATAAAAAAAGTAGGAAGAAGACGATTTTCATAACCATGAAATTTCATCCTCATTCATTACTGAAACAAGCTACTTATAACCTAGTATTTTTACTTTAACTAATGGTGATCAAATATCAAATTTGTCTACTAAAATATTTACAATCTTAACGATATTTGCTGAGGAACAAACTTATTGTCATTTTATGAGAATAACAGTGTGTTAATGAGTGAACTATGAAGAAAAACCAAGATTGAGTAAAAAGCGAAAGTTCAAATGTTGTTGCATTTAATAACTTTCTTGAGTGTACATGCCAGTTGACTAAAATTTATTGCTTAAAATAAAATGAAGCATCTGCTCAAATATAGTTATCCACTAAAAATAAAATTTATTAATTCTTTAGAAATTTATATATATATATATATATATATATATATATATAAAGTAATATAAAAGATTGAAAACTTCACCATTAACACAGCCTGGGTTTAAACCTTACAGTCTCATCAGGTAGTTTTTGGTAAATATTTGGTTTCATTACTTCCTTAAAATATCTGCCCTCTGGTGTAACTCCAGTTTGGTTATATATATATATATATATATATATATATATATATATATAAAAAACACCCACACAGACACTAGTAACTATACTTGGATGGTGAAAAGAAAAAAAATGGATGACACAATTCGAAAATATAAATATATCAAAACAAATTGGTATCGGGGAAAAAGATTGGAGGAAAAAAAAAAAAAAAAAAAAAAAAACTAGAAACATTGAAACAGGTTAAAAAAATTCTCCATTTAGCAAAAACAACCAACAAACCCTGCTATACTGACATAGGTTCCAACCACCCTAAACATGTCCTAAAACAAATCCCAAACAGAATTACTTTTAGATTATGTACTAATTCATCCAGTGGCAATATCTTTAATCAAAAGAACCAAGATTATGAAAGGGCTTTGGAAAATAGTGGACATAAAACTAAACATATATAAATACTGATAATTTCCCCAATATGTACAACAAGAGGAAAAAAAATAGGTAAAATATTTTTTAAATTACTAAAAATGAATTCTCCCCCCACCATCTAACATATTGCACAAAATCTTCAATAGAAATTCTATCAAATTAAGCTATAGTAGTATAGCCAACATAATTAAATTAATAAATAAACATAACAGAAAAAAAAAAAAAAAAAAACAAATCCCAACCCCACTAAATCTAATAAAAATAAGGCCGCCTGCCCACTTAAGAGTAGGTTCCAACAAGAATTATAAAGTAAAAATACATAGAAACAAATCTAATATTGGCAACGAGGGCAAAAATGTTTGTATAGGATCCACCCAAGGTAATTAAAAAAACAAAAAACAAACAAACAAAAACAAAAAAACAGTACTATAACCATATAAGTAGTTTTAAACATGAAAATTATAAACACAGCATAAGCTTGCCTAATCATATTTGGAATATTAAGTAGGAAGATGGTATAGACCCTATTTTAAAATAGGAAATAATAATAAAAAAATGTCACAAATACAAAGCTGGTAAAATTGTTCATTATGCATTGGAGTAGAAGTTAGCAATAGCTGCTTTTAGCAAACCAAATAGTTTACTAAACAAAAGATCTGAAATTCTAAACAGGTGCAAACATAAGAAATCTTAGTTCTTGAAAAAGTTCTTTTCTGTTTTTCTTATACCACTTGGTTTATGCTAATTTAAGATAAGATAGAGAATTAAAATATTTTATTTTTACAACGGGAAAGGAAATAGGTGTAATTTATATCTTGTTGAAAAAATAAGTTATCTTAAAACACTTACAGAAATCACATTTATTTAAGAAAAAAAAATAATTATAATATAAAACTGCACCACAACAGTGTGATAAACAGATATTTTTATTCAAATTTAAATTACGTAACAGTCAGTCTATACACAGCTCCTGTAGATTGCAGTGTGCATGAAACCGAGTTGTGCTATTGGCGAGGGATAATATATATAATAAAAAGGCTTAAACACTAATATTCCATGGTCAAAATTTATTCCATTGGAATCGTAAATACGATCCAATTCATCAGACCTACAAATTCAAAAAGAAAACGGAAAAGAACAACTCCGGAAATAAAAATAGAATTTAGAGAGAGTGTAAGTATGAGAGTGTGGGACGAATGTTAGTTAGTGGAGCAGTCCATATTATTTATGGGGATTGTTCATAAATAACATGAACTGCTCCACTATTCCAATGGTCTGGTGTGTGTATATATATATATATATATATATATAAAAAAACATTATGTAATGATCATTTTTTTTTTTTTTTTTTTGATCCACCACACCTGAACACTGCATTGTGCATGAGTTGTGTTACCAATGAAGAAACAGTTGTATACTCATTATTAATATATAATTTGTAGTTCTGTTATTCTACATTGAGCACTATTTTTTTTAATACCAATAGTGAATGTGCAATAGTGTGTGTGTGTGTGTGTGTGTGTGTGTGTGTGTGTATTACCATAAATATTTTAGTGTGTGTGTGTGTGTGTATTACCATAAATATTTTAGTGGATACATCACATTTTAAAAGAAATCTAAATTCTTTTTTCTCAACATTTTCGAAGCGGGGAATCTTACTTTTATACAAGTTGTAATCTACATAAGAAGATTAATAAAAATGTCAGAGTATTCAAATACCTTTTTGTTTACTGAATTACAATCCCTTGACATTCTATTGATTGTTTTGTTTATTAAAGTAGGCATGTTTGTTTATGAATTAAATCAAATTACTGTACATTTATTAAAGTTTAAAAATCCATCAACATTTTCAATTGCTATTAAATTTGTAAAACTTCTCTCTAAAAATAAGCCATGTTATTTTTTTTGTTTAACATTTAAGAAGCATTGAACAAGAGAATGCAGAGCAACAAAGATTGACATTTTCGTAAGTGCAATCCAGTTACAAAATTAAAGATTGCATTTATTATTTTTGAAGGTATGAGTGAAATAATAAGGATAGAAAATAATTTTTTTCTTACTTGTAGTTTCACAGCAAGCCCGTTAAGTTCCATACAGAATTGCCTAAAACCAGAAAAAACAAATCATTATGAGAGAAATTTCTCTTTATTATAAATTATGCCATTGACAAACTGGAAAGATTTGATTTCCATTGCAAGCTAACTTTTGTAAATTGTTTTTTTTTTTTTTTTTTTTTTTTTTAAATATAAAAGGATTTAAAAAAAAAAAAAAAATATCAATCAACCACCATCACAAAAAATACCAAAAAGCATTTAATTAAAAAAACAGATCTAATTCCTAGCATATAAAAAAAAAAAAAAAAAAAAAAAAGTATATCTATTCCAATAATATAATTAAGTTATATACACAATTAAAAAAATTAACTTATTTAATAAAAGATATATCATCACATTTTTTTTTTACACTCTGCCTCACCAGCTCATTTTTAGATGGTTAACTTATTGCAGTGGCTTGATTTTGCCATCCCCAATACGTAGTTCAGAACTTTGACTGTTTCTTTTACTAACACCCATGCATTCTGCCTTCTTAGAGCTGTAAGAACTTTAAAGATACAATATCTAAACATTTACCAAAGAAAAATTGCTCAACTAAGAAATCTGAAAGATATTTACCGAAGATGTTCGTATTTCCACACTCCTTCATCTTGACCTTCAGGTGGGGTGAGAATAGCTTCAATATTTGTCACATCTTTTCTTATAGCCTGTTGGATGAACTGCAAACAGAATAAAAATATATATCATACTGATAAATGCTACTTATGTGTTAAAGTAAATCAGTTTACATTATTATGGACAGATTGTATAAGATATCTTAAACCTTTCCAGTTTACACTGTGAAAATGAATCAAAATAGTGAGGTTTACTTCAGGTTCAACTGTGGAGATCTTGCTTATTTCAAGGTTATTTTGTTAAAATTAGTACATAAACAAAATTTTATCTTTCTTTACAAAGATACAATTCTTTGTCATGTGTGATTAGTTTTGTTCAATGTTTCTTTAAATTATGTCACTATTTCATTGACAGGTGCTTCATTCCTACACTTTAAAAGCTGAGAATTTCATGTTGGTATTTTTCAAACCTGTTGCACTTTCAGTTGTGCAGCTTCACACATATCAAAGTAGTACCATCTTTAAGAAAAAACAGGATGCTTGTCAATTTTGTGGGCTTAAAATAGGGTTTGTCAGTTTCATGAAAAAAGGAACTACATTATCTATGTGATACTGTTGGGTCCAATGCAAAGAAATTTGGATTACTGACAAAGTTAGTTAACATTGGCAGCTGAATTCTATTTAAAAAAAAAAAAAAAAAAAGAAAAAAAGACTCTCCCAACCTTTGATGGATATTTCAGACTCTTGTTCTCATCTTGGTTGATAAAGACGTTATTAGAGACAATATTTTAACAGAGTACCCTCTGGTCATCATGAGGTGTCCATTTATTGGCTGATATAGGATATCTGTTGATTATTGATATCAGTTATTATTCATTCCTGCTGAATTAGCGAGTCACTACCAGATCCAAGGATTGACAATAACACATTTATAAGCAAGTCTTATATTCATTACACCATCATCCCAAAGGACATTAGTGGTGCATTTATAGAGCCTTTTATATTCAATATGAGAAGGTTCTGACATTTGGTTATGATGACAGGTTCAGACCACTTTTCATAATTTAATATTTCATTTCTGAAATGAGTAATTATCAATATCATTCTATTATTTCATACTTTTGTTTTCATTTTGATTGATATAGATGTTATTATAGACACAATATGGACAATTACTCATCTCGAAAATTAAATAATAGGATATTTCATAGTTTCATAGAGTTTAAATCCTTTTTCTTATATTTTTCTTTAATGATGTATTTTAAAACTGTATGATGTACTTATTCATTGTATTTCATCCAAATTGTCACACTTTAATCAATTTTCCTTAGCTGTTGTTTTTAGGTATTTTCTTAAAAATAAATTATATAATCTATTAATATTAAAAATATATAAACCATTATAAAAAATAAATTATATAAGCTATAAATATTAAAAATATATAAACCATTATAAAAAATAAATTATATAAGCTATAAATATTAAAAATATGTAAACCATTATAAAAAATAAATTATATAAGCTATTAATATTAAAAATATATAAACCGTAATATTATAAAAATAAATAAATTATGTAAATTATATTAATATTATAAAAAAAAAAATAAATATGGAAATATTTTTAGTTCTTTAACTTTTGCACACTCCCATTTTTCTGAAAAATTAAAATGAAGTTTTTTAAAAAGTATCCAGTTTTTTTAATATTTGTAGCTGGCAATATTTTCTCTAATTCTTGGGATCAAATTGAAAATTTATTTACATTTTGTTTAAAAAAAAAAAATTAAACTGGATACATTTCATAAAACTAAAATAAAAAAAATAAACTGGATATATTTTTAGCTTAACTTTGGTACAAGCATGTACCAAAGATAAGGGTCCATAAAAAAATTGAAACAATTTTAAAAATGTAATCAGTTTCCTTTTTTAATGATCGTTTATTTACTAACCATGTAAGTTAGGATATAAACAATCATTAAAATTGAAAATGTTGCATTTTCTTAAAAAAAAAAAAAAAAAAAAAAAAAAACTGGATATGTTTTATTTAAAAATAAAAAAACTGATGCATTTTACAGTTCTGCAATTTTTGCAAACACACATTGTTTTGTAATAAGTTATTTCATTTTTTTCTTCTTAAGCCTTTACAGAAGAAATAAATATAACGTTTATTTTTTTTTTAAGCAGGTCTTCGTTTATTTTTTTTTTTTTTAATGTATTAGTGCTTTCCATGCCAGAGATGCTTACTTGGGCTTTAATAAAATTTACAGCAGATGATGAACTTGGTACATGGTTGCTTTCTTGCAAGCGCTAAAAGACTTAGAGGACAATAAAAAAAAAATGTTTTTAAATGTTTCACAGAATCTTGTTAAATATTCTTTGTCCAAGTCTGTTCTTTTTTGCAAAAATTGTACATTTTTACTTCCCTTACACCAGTGTTGTACAGTCAAGATTTAAGAGTCTGATCAGATTAAGAATGGAGCACTGCTGCCATATCTGGGATGGTACTGCCCAATCCTAAGTGTCCAGCCTCAACAGAATTCAAAAGTGATTACACAGCCTTGTTGGTGTAGAATTATTCTCCAACCCCACAGATAAAACACTGCTAGCCTCTGACTATTCTATCACTATGGCAGATGTCAAGACAAGTTCCACCATCTTAAACTTTCACAGCTATGACCTGCTATGCCATGTTCACAGTGGCAAACCATGCCCACTCCCTTTGTGTTCCTTTGATAATGCTTGCAATCTTGCTCTCTTTAAGTCGATATCTTTTCTACATGTCCTCATAATATGCATTTCTTACTTCCTCTTCTCCCCCCTCCTTTACAACGCTCTCACTCAGTGATGCTCTAATTTGAGTGATTCTTGTAATAGTATAATAAAAATAAAAAAAGGGTGACACCTGGTGCCAGGCAGTGGCTTGGAAGCACTGAATTGACATCTGAAGATATCTGAAGATATCTGAAGATTCTCTTTAGAGTCAAGTTTACTTCCACACTGCTTTCGCCAACTACTCGATGACAGTAAAATCAGTCGATTCAAGAAAAGGCACTCAGTGAATCTGTGTACCCAAATTTGTGATGAACTGCCTCAGACAACCTTCAGTTATGAGCATCAAGGTCAATGGGTTGAAGTATACCATAACTCTAATTTTTACATTGGCCATGTCATTGATATTACAACTGTCCAATGATGTAATAAAGATTTTAGATCTAACCAAGGTCAGAAATTATTATTCCCGGTGGCCATAGTCAGATCGTACTGCACAAGTGGGAGTCAACATTTGTTTTTTAATGCCAGTTTCAAGTGGTGGTAGGATATAGAACATTCCAGGAATATTGGCTATAGCAATGGCTTATAAAACAAATTCAGACTGCAAATTGCTATTAGGGGAAGAAGTATAAAAAGGACCATTCCAACTGTCCTGAAAGTCCTCTTTCTCTTTCAGCTGCATTCTTTGTGCATATTTGGTTCTGCGCAATGCAAGAAGCCTATGTAGAATTTTATTTCTCATCAACCCCCTCCCCAACATAAGGTGCATAGCATTTTTATCTCAATATATATGTGTGTGTGTGTGTGAGAGAAAAAAAAAAATGTTACCTGCTGTACAGCAAGAGTACTCTCCATTTCATCAAAAGATTCATCAGGCCACCGACACCATTTCTGGAAAAGAAAACAGACAATTACAGGATATACAAGGCTGAAAAAAATTTCACACTTTAGAATACTTATACTCAAAACCACAAAAAGGCAGCCGAAATTTCTGGGACACATGAGCTTGGGAACATTCACAGGACATATTGAAGGTAAAAGGGACACAGAGATGGCAAGCAACTTTACCTGACAAGGGAAATGTTTTTCACTGTAACAGAAGAGTACATTCAGACTAACATCTGAGAATTCTTGAGACAATTTATATTAAATCTAAGCAGCCTACCCTCTGTAAGCAGAAAGAATGATTGCCGAGTCTAAATGTAATCTGTCTGATTTATACTGCTGATTCTCTGGTAATTTTTTTTTTTTTTTTTTTTTTTTTTTTTAAAATCATTGGATATATATTTATGTTTTTGTTCTCAACTGGCTCTAAAGAGTTGACAAAAGATAACCAGTTATCCCACTTTATAGTGAGTATCTTTATTATTATTATCCTTGCTCTTCCTCTCACTTGGTTTTATATATTTTTGCATAGAATGCAATAGAACATTTAAAGATCTAATAAAATTTTGTATCCTGCTACAGATTATTATAGAAGTATTTCTTTTCCATTTATACTTTTCTTACCAATCATACACCTGATGAGGGCTGAAGAATTGATTCACTGAAACATTGTGATGCCATAGACCAAACAATATTTGCAAAATAGCTTTGAATCCAGATAACTTTCTGATATATAAATAAAACATCCAATTCCCATATTTTTCAGTGTATAAAACACACTTTTCCTTACATTTAAATTTGAGATAGAAATAAATTTCAAAACAAAAAACTTGAAAAGAAAACAGCGTAAATTAAAATAACAGATTTTATACAAATGCCAAAAAAGATATATATATATATAAAATATAATATAAAATAAAAAATTATCTCTCTCTCATATATATATATATATATATAGATATATAAATAAATAAAATAAAAAATTATGAGGTAACAATATATATTTTCTTATATATCAAGAACAGTATTAAGGAAATTTTAAGACAAAATGGAAAAAGTTTATTTGTGATGCATTTCATCGGACTGGGTTTGTTGATGTTGTGATTACAGACTGACACATGAATGAGAGACTCTTGTAGTTTAAAAAAATTTTATAATCTAGCCAAATTCATCTAGATTCTTTTTCTTTCCATCAGCTTTGTTATTAAATATCCCACAATCTGCCAAGAATGGTGAAATGTAAGAGCCTGAATGTAAATTTATTGTGGCTGAACTAGTGATTAAAAGACTTTCTAGACATTTTTGTCTTAGTGAATTAAAAGAAAATGAATAAATTAAAAAAATAAAATAAAAAATGTGTGTGTATGTCTCAAAAGCAAGCAATGTAAGTTGCATAAAAATATATAAGTACTGTCACAATGGCAGAAATGTAAATTGAAAAAGAGAAATATTTTTTCCAAAGTGTCTATACTATTCACTTGGCAATTGTATTATTAAAAATGTTATTTAAGATAAATTTTCTTTAGAAAATCAGTTAATTTGTTAAAGACTAATCAATTTCAGGTTTAATAATTGTTATCAACATGACAACTATTACTTTTTTTTTTTTTTAAATAACTATCTTATATTTATTCTTCAGTTTTGTTTTTCATAACCAAAAATAACTGCCAATTTTAAAAAATAAAATCATTTCATGATTAAAGATTTAAAAATTACATCTCCTTTATTTTTACAAACAAAATGGATTTTATGCTTGTAATTCCTGTAGAAAGAAAAGAGAAAGAAAAAATTTTGCAAGCATTTTTTTTTAACAAATCATCTTATATCTCCAGACGATTGACGGAAAAAATGAAATCCGGGTTTCTCAACTGAGACTTGAAACTGGTGAATGCAAATTGCATCACATTATAATTAGAGAAACAGCTCTAGAGTTAGAAAGAACAGAAAAAAAACAACAACAAATAAATGCAAGCAATAATAGATGAGCTTTAAAAAAGATGAGAATAAACAATCCTGATATCATCTGAGACTTGCTAACAGCAACATTTAAGTAGGAAAATTAACAAGATCAGCTTTCAAAAGGCAGAACGTGGGGCAGGCAGTATAAGTGTGACATTAGATCAAGTTAGGCACGTAAAGCTCATTGTTTATAATTACCAAAAGAGAAAGGTAACTGCGTAATTCCAGATCTTAAAATTTCTGAAATACTAAAAGAATCTATCAACCATGTACAAAAGAATGTTTATGCATATAAATAAAGAGAAACATTTGGCATCCAAAATGGCTGATTCAAGAAGTGAGGTCAAAAGTGAAGGTCACTGATGTGAATTTATTTATAAAATAAAAATAAAAATAAAAATAAAAATAAAAATAAAAAAAATAAAAAACAAGGTATTAAATTTTTCCCCATAATTCAAACATTATACAAAAGTAGCAGGCATGCCCCTGGTTTGGTTGGTTTTGTGGTATATCAACCTCAATGGTTTATTTAATGCCGACAAAATTTTTATTGCTGGTAATAATTTTTCACCAAGTACTTCTGATATTAAAACCTATTTTTACATTTTCATATAGTTTTGACCTCAGTTTGGGGGTTAACTATTTACCCATAGATGGGACCCTAACAGGTACTATCACCCTGGGTCAGGGCGGACCTGGAAACAACAGCAATTAAGAGGTGATTCCACGCTCCTGATTAGAGCCTTTGCTGTCAGACAGTTTATCATCTTACCCAGAACGTGAATGTAGTTTTCATCATACCCAAGAGGGGGCATGCCCATGAATGACTTACTTCTAAACAATAAAAGCCTCCAAACATTAACAGCAATCAGTTAGAACATGCAGTACCTGGTAAAATTTCATGATTTTCCTATTTTAATTTTATGATGAATCATTTAATGATTGCAGAGGTTCTTTGGAAGTTCCACAGAAAAAAAAAAAAAAAAAAAAAAAAAAAACATGGAAATTCCCCTAGTGCATTGTTAAACATTTTAGCTTAAAAAATATTCCAATAACAATCCTAAGTATAAATGCAGGTTATTATTTAAAGTAGTAAGAGGGTACAAAAGAAAAAAATTGACAAGGTTTACCATTTCACTAAAGCAGATACTAAACAGACGAGTCATTATTATTATTATTATTATGATCATGATCATGTCATGCATTTTTTTTCTTATATAAGAGATGCTGTTCAGTTTTAATATCTTTTTCTTGTCTTTCCTCACATTCAAAACTAAATGGCCCATTATTTGTCTGAAGAAATAAACTTAACAAATAACAGAGAAACAAACTTATTATAACATGATTAGAAAACATAAATTATAAGGAAAAGCAATAATTTTTAACATTGGCCTATTATTTAACCTAGGGGAGAATGTTAAGCAGTTTTACCAACTTGGATTCAAAATCAAACATTAACCTGCAGATAACTCATATCTCTCAATTTTCCCCTGTATAATGCTCACACTGATCAATAGAGAAATGTTAGTTTAAGTGCAATCTTGATGAAAAATAAATATTCGACATGTAAAATAAATGCACCTTTCCCCAACCCTCATTTGGCTATCAACTTTCTTGATACACCTATACAATGTTGAAATCTTAACAATTTTGACAAAACTTATGCTGGAGTTAAGATTCAAGAATTCCCCTAACTGAAAAATGATATATATATATATATATATATATATATATATATATATATATATATATATATATATATATATATATAGATGAGACAGAATGAAACGATGAGACAGAATGAAACGATGAGACAGAATGAAACGATGAGACAGAATGAAACGATGAGACAGAATGAAACGATGAGACAGAATGAAACGATGAGACAGAATGAAACGATGAGACAGAATGAAACGATGAGACAGAATGAAACGATGAGACAGAATGAAACGATGAGACAGAATGAAACGATGAGACAGAATGAAACGATGAGACAGAATGAAACGATGAGACAGAATGAAACGATGAGACAGAATGAAACGATGAGACAGAATGAAACGATGAGACAGAATGAAACGATGAGACAGAATGAAACGATGAGACAGAATGAAACGATGAGACAGAATGAAACGATGAGACAGAATGAAACGATGAGACAGAATGAAACGATGAGACAGAATGAAACGATGAGACAGAATGAAACGATGAGACAGAATGAAACGA
>OZ010585.1:121568099-121715599 GCA_963932145.1 Acanthosepion lycidas
AGTTTAAATTTTTTTTTTTTTTTTAATTTTTTTCTAGATTGTGTTTACTGAAAAAAAATAGACTTCTGATTAAATTAAGATACATTTTTAATGGCTATAGAGTAACATTGCATCTGAATGTCTATATTTAAACGAAGGACTTGACTATACTAAACTTAACAATTTCATACAATTTCTCTTTATGTTTGTTTTTTAATAGACTAGAATTACATGACAGTGATTTCAAAATAAATTTTTTAAAACTGAACTGAAGATGAATTACTAGGTTCATTAGAAACAATGAAAAAAGGGCTGACCTGTGATGTAATATCAATCTTCCTATATGGTAGTGAATGCCAGACAATTTTCTCACATATGAAGATGACATCCAAGGTAACATATGGTTCCATAGAACCATGGCGAGAATACAATGGACAGAAGATGTGAGCAATGAGGAAGTTTCAAACAAAAATAGAATCTAAAAGATAGTTTAAATTACTGGTGATATAATGAAAAAAAAAAAAAAAAAAAAAAAAAAAAGAGGGCTTGGAGATTTTGACACTCATAAGACAAATAACTAAAAGGGTATGTGTAAATGGATGATAGAACAGGGAGTGTGTGTGTGTGTGTGTGTGTGTGATATTCAGAGAACAAACATTGCTTAGAGTTACAAAGCTATTACAAAAAAGTTAATTATTTTAACATACTTTTTAAAAAACTTGACATAAAAGAGCTTAAATAGTCATTTAATTTTTTTTTTCACACACATTAGTTTAAGTGTGACATGCAAGACAATAATATCACTAAGATGCAAGTGGCTATTTGGAATGAAAGAGAATGAAAAAAAACTTTAAAAGTAGGGACTTCCACTAATTTGCAATATCTAAGGTTTAAAATGAATTTTTATAAGTGAAATAGCATTATTGAATCTTTCATTTTAGATTTAATTGAAAGCTAAAAAGATTAAATTTATTATTTCCAGTAAGCAAAATACTTTAATGTATTTCAAACAAAAATTATATTATTTCTTCTAAAATAGCTGATTAGTGCCCCCCTTTTTTAATTGTTGTTCATCGTAATGCAATTCTTTATATTAAAAAAATCTTCCAAAAATAAAATATACTTTTCAGAAACTTTGAGGAATATTAGCTGATTTAAATTATAATTAAACTGATTTGAAAAATTTTTTACTTTAAGTTTAAAATAATACAGAAGCTGTATTTTTAACCATCACAGTGTTTTACGTAATTGACAAGGTGTTGACAGGTGCTATCAAGGATTGCTGTTCCATGGAGACTATCAAGAAAATAACATGAGTGCCATTTTTTTATATAATTTTTAAGTACTCAGTAATCTTAAAAAGGTTGGAAAATAGTCTATGTAATCTAATTTTAGGAATGTTGACTTTAAAATTTCTTTAGTCACTGTTCTTATTTTCTGATAATGTCGTGCATGGTCAACTATACTTTCAAAAAATGGACAAGTTACATAATATTTTATGTAAAAAAAAAATCTTTTTATTTTAATAATCTTTGTGCAAAATGATTTTTATTAAGCTTTTAAATTTTAGATTAAATACAGTCTTCACTTAATAACAATATCACCTAACCAGATGAAAAAAGTGCAGAATTTTAAAAGAGTATTAATTATTAGGTTGGTGCAAAAATAATGACGTAATAATGTCGTTTTTTGACGTATTTTTTAACGTCAAAAAACAACATTATTACATCATTATTTTTGCACCAACCTAATATTATAATTAAAAGTCTAAAAAATTCATTATTCATAAAAAAAGTTTTTAAGACAATAGTGTACTTAATAAATCTTATTTATAAAAGCAATTAAAAGCTTTTCTAATTAAATAATGTCATAATTTTACGATTCATAGTAGATTTTCAAGAAATGAGTAGTAGTTTTAAAAGAAAGAAAAAATTGATTTACATTCTTCAGGGTCCTGATTTTAACTAAGAAAAAAAAAAAAAAAAAAAAAAAAAAATTACTGGGAATTTTCATGAAATTAAGTTGAGGTTATATATATATATTAAAAAAAAAAAAAAAAAAAAAAAAAAACCTCTGACACTAAAAAAACAAAAATTTAACCAAAATTACAAATGTGCTTGTTGAAATGATTAAAAGAAAAATTTAATAACATAATTGAAGTATTTTTTTTATTACGTTAATAACAAATATTTTGACAATAAAATCTTGTTTTTATTAAGTTTGGGACCTTTTTTCATGCTATGCTGTTTTGTTTTTTTTTTAATGACAAGTGGAGTTACCTACTTTAAAATAAAACCAGAAACCCAATCCTAAACAGGAATCAAGGGATAAAGCTTTACACTTGTTCAAAAGACCAGGGAGGAGGGTGAACCCAGGTGATAGGTAAACCTATCTATGCTCATGGAAGAAAAAATAAAATGGTATTAAGAGAGTTTAGGCAGAAACATTAGAAGTATAGAGTTGATAGAAACTTTAGGAAGAACCAGAAACCTAAACAGGAAACAAGGGATAAACCTCTAGTTCTGTTCAAAAGACCAGTGGAGGTGTGAGATATATATCAAATCATAGATTTTTTAATCAGAGAATACTTTGTTATTACTATAAACATTATACGAAGAGGAAAAAAAAAAAAAAAAAAAAAAAAAAAAAGAAGAAGGTAAATTTGGACTTTCATGCCCACAGAAAAAAAGTGTCAAAAGAATTTTTTTTTTTTTTTTTTCTCTCTCTCTCCAATCACAGCCACTATTATTTTCACTACCTTCACTTGTCAGCAATGTTTATTTTAAAAAGTAATTATTAGAATTGGTAGTAAAATCTAAACATATGATGAAAGTGAATTTATATAAAGAAAACATATAAATTCCCTTTCATATGTTTAGGTTTAGTTTGTTTTGTGGCATATCAACTTCAATAGGTCATTTAATGCAGACAACTTTTTTTTTCCTGCTAATATTTTTGTTTTGTCAAAATCTATTTTTGTTAATTTTTTTTTCCTCAAAAATGTATAGCTGGCAGTATTTTATAATGCTTTTTACCTCAGCTGCAGGGTTAACTATATGTCCATAGCTTGAACCCTAACAGGTGCTACCACCCCGGGTCAGGGTGAACCTGGGAACACCAGCAATTAAGAAGTGGTTCCATGCTCCTCAAAAACCTCCTGATCAGAGGCCTTGCTGTTGGACATAGTTTATCGTCTTACCCAGGACGTGGATGTAGTTTATCGTCATATCCAGGACAGTAATACGTTTAGGTTTTGTTTAAATTTTAATCATTGCTTTTTAAAAAACAAACACTGCTGAAGGTCCAAGATTGCCAATAAATAAATAAATAGATAATGGGACGTCTACTCAAACAAGTGTACCCACTAAATATAACTTTTTAAAAGTTTTGGTAAAATGACTGATATGAAATATCTGAAGTATATCAAATGGAATACAAGAAAACCAGTTGGATGCTTTAATTTTTTTTATTCTATTGCTAATGTTTTGTGGAATAAGAAAATCAGAACAACTGAAGAGAGGAAAAATTGTTATCATGGCAACCATGTTACTTAAAAATGGTGTGATTATTTTGAAAATTTTATGAAAATTCAACATTTAAAATTAAAGAACAAATATTTATAGTGTATATAAATAGTCATATTGTACTTATTAATATCATTTTTCCTTATATAAGTGTCAGCCCTGAAGGTACCCAAAAAGAAAAAAAAAGAAGTGACAAATGAGTTTAACTTGTAAAAAATGAAATATTCTTGAAACTTCAATTGAAACTTATCAGTAAAACTTATAAATTCATCCATATTCACAGCTCTGTCGATACAAAAGTTTTATTTAATAAAAAAAATCTTTCAAAAATTCAACATATTTTCTGAAATGTTATTTGAGAAAAATTAGTCTATTTAAAGTTTAATCTCAATTGAAACAAATATTACTTGTAGTTTAAAATATTACAGAGAAGCATCTTTTTTTTTTTTAGCATGGCGTGAGTGTTTTTCTGATGTGTTGAGTGATTTATTGATAGCCTGATGTTTGCAGAATTTAAGTAAGAAGGACATAGTTGAAAAATTAATTGAAGAATACAATGTAAATGCTTTTTTTTGTTTTTAATTTTTTTAATTACCCAATATTTTTAAAAATTTAAGAAAATATTTTAAGCAATCTCATATTTTTTTGAATTTTAGGTACTTTGGCTATAGACATACTTATGAAGATTCATGTTGAAAAAAAAAAAAAAAAAAAAGATGTTAGAATATTACCAACAAATTTTTAATTCATTATATAGGTACTTGTCTTATTGTCTGATAATGCCATGTATGGCTATCCATACATAGATAAAAAAAATTCAAAATAATTTTGAAAATACTAGAGGTCATTGAATTGTAATTTGTAATGAGCTTTTCCATTCATGATTAGTAAATAGTTTTCTAATAACAATATCATTTGACTGCTACAATTGTTTTTTCTTAAGACAAACAAAAAGTGTTCATAGTCATAAGAAGAGTTTACTAAAAAAACGTTTTAGTTTTATCGCGTTTTTAATTTTACGAGACAAATTTTTTGTAACTTGTTTAACAAAAAGAGCTCGATGATTTTAAATTCTCTGGGGAATTGTCCTTATAACAAATATAAACATTTTTAAAGATAAAAAAAATTAGAAATTCTTGAAATTTCCTAAGATTTAGTGTTTAGTGTATGGCTGGTAACAGATGCAACTATTTTTAATAATACAAAGAGTTTTCGATAAAAAAAAAAATAATAATAATATTGTCATTTTAATTAATTTCTGATTAAGTATTGAAATTTTCATTAAAATCCTATAATTATCTGAATTTTGTAAGAATTTCCAAACCAAGTTTTTTTTCAATGCAAAAAAAAAAGAAAAAAAAAAAAAAAAAGGGGGTAAAATTTCCCGTACAAATTTTGGGTTCCGCGTTGACGCTAGAAAAACAAACCAAAATTTCAAAGGTTCTAAAAAAAAAAAAAAAGATTAAAAAAAAGAGATATATATATATACCAAAAATCATTTGATCACTTAATAATAATAAAGCATTTTGGTGAGAAAACATTGTTTTTATTCCGTTTTGGACATTTTTGTCAATTTATTTTTTCGAGGAATATTTGCAGATTTAGGTCATAAAATTTCATTATCAAAGAAAATTAAAAATCTATAACTCAAATTATGGCATGATAAGCCTAATTGATTTTATTTAATTATTTTTATATTCTAAAAGTTATTTTAGGTGTTAGAGAAGCAAAAATGTGTTTTTTTTTTTCAAAAAGGTTTGATGGTTAGTCTTTCGCTCTTGCAGGAAGTAAGTTTTCGGCTTAGTTTCTTCGTCGACAATTAAAAAAATACGATTTAATGAATATAATTTTATATGTACTAAGAATTATTATAACTTTGCGGATGTCTTTTATTTAAACTTTAAATTTTAAAACATAGTCGCAAGCACAATTTAAGTTAAATTTTCTTAAAAAAAAAAAAAAACAAACTATGAACGAAATAAGAGAAAATTAAGTACAATATTTACAAAAACTAAAATAAAATTGTAAATCAAATAAATAAGTGCTGACTAATATATATTTAATAAAAAAGGAATATTCTTTTTAAATTTAATTTTACATTTTTTAAACGATCCTCATATTGTGAATATTTCAGAACAAAAAAGTTTTGTTTGTCCACGAAATAAAACGAATAATTTAAAATACAACAGGAGCCTTAACAATAGAAAGCAGCTTTTACGAAACACCAATCCTTTTCTTGTTTATAACAGCACCAGTAATTAAATAAAACACATTTCTAACACCGAAATGAGGGGGATCAAAACACAATAAAATCTTTATTGTAAACTGAGCCCCCACTTTGTGATCGCTTATGTTTTTAAACCCATGGATGACTTGGTTGTTGTGTATATATATATATATATATATATATATATATATATACATACACACACACAATTGACGTGCAAGGTTCTTCTTCGTCTACCGAAACAGACTAGTAGCAAATAATATGGATAGAACATTACCTCGATGTTAGTGCCAGGCCGATTGCGTCGCACAACGGCAGGAGCATCAGCCATTTTCATGATTGAAGATTATTTTTCGTGTTCACACTAACGAAAGAAGAGGATCGCCCACAAATATGTCGTCACCGCCTACCCAAAATAAGAAGAAAAATCTTGCTTATAGCGATCCTGGCGGTCGCTCAGCCAAACACTTGGGAAAGATAACTCTGACTGGTACACGCTTTTATTATCTCCCTTTACTTAATGCTCTAAAAGCGTAATAATGGCTAACAAGATTGTCTGGTTAAATCAGTTACGAGTGAATAGTGAGTTCGATGTTCACTGGGTACTTCATACTTACGACCATGTTCCACTTTTACGCTACACTTTGTAAATCAATGTATTCGCAAGTAATAATTTATTTTCATAGGTGGTCCGAAAGTCTTGTCAAACAATAATGAAAGTGATAGAACAAGGTATGTCATACATCCTCCATGCTCTTGCCAGAATGCACACTCTCATGTGTCCCTACACTTGCAAGCAGTTTCTTTTCCAAACTGTGGAAACACGTGTCAGTCTTCTGAAATAGAAAATTATATCATATAAGGTTGACAAGACTTTTGGACCATCCTATACAATATATAGTGTGAGCACAATAACATTGTTGGAAAAGCAAGTTTCCAATTACAAAATACTATTTTTCTATTTGACTATCACCATTTGTAGGAATTTCAGTCGTCCAGATTGTGTTAATTTAAAAATCTGAATTCCAAACAATAATTAAAGAAAAATAAAGAAAACATGGTTATGCCTGTTAAATAAGTCATTATTTTTACAAAAATATGTATATATGTAGAGGACCATGGGTTTAAGTGTTGTCAAATTAGGAACACGTGTGTTTATTTCCTGCTAGAAGAAAGTCCAACTATAAGAACATGCCAGACTCAAGCTAAATCCAACTGAAGATGTAAAGGAAACAAACAAGACCGATGTATATATATATTGTGGAATCTTCCACAACAAGCCAGTTAACCCCTGCTAGGAAATGCACTATTCCTGTCGTAATTTTCACCATCACAATCTTACAAATATATAACAAGCATTCATTGGATAATCACCTTCAATCTAGCTTGCTGATTGGTCAGTTCCGACCAATCAAACCGCCTGCACGTGACAAATCTGTTTTCCCGCATTTTCCATTTGAGCCTGTCACGTGGTACAACAAAATTATAGAAACAGAACACGTGTAAACTCCCTCATGTTTTCTTTTTATTAATCTCTCTCTCGCGTCTCATTTGCCAGTTAGACGTTAAAGACCATTACCAACATTCATGCAAGTACAAACTCTGAAATCTCTTCTGAACTTTTACCAACTTGTACAATACACAATTCGAAACATGCTGAAAAAACTTTATTCTTCTAAACTACAGTTTAATAATTACTTTCACTTTATGAACTTAGGTAGAAATATTACCTAATCTAAGAGACACAACACTGTCTAACCTTTTCACTCAGTATTCATGCATGTATATCAAATATTAATAAATTCAATTGTTACGTTTTGAAACAAGATGTTTATGAATCTTTATTCTATGTCTTGTATTAATTGTTGTGGATTGGAAGATTATTGAACACACAGAATTTTAAACCTTCTGATAATTCAAACCTTCTATTCCTTTCCAACACACATCACACATCCTCAACAATATCAACAAGTATATGTATTAAACAACAAATTTACAAGTGACAAAGACATCAACATTTGTGTTTGTGTGTGAACGTAAAGAGTCTTTATTCATGAATGTTCATATGTATGTGTATGTGTATTTAATGTTCATGGCTCTCCCACAAATGAGAAGATGCTATCTTCTGTGAGAGCTTACATTGTAGATGTGTTCACTGAAATGAAGAAATGAAAAAAAGAACAAGGCAAGAAGTCGCCCAGTATTTATAGAGTAGGGAGAGCGACCCCTAGTGAATAATTAGGGAATTAAGGAAGAGCTAACTCCGACATATATGTGGTGTGCTACTCCACACATGAATTCAAAGGAATCAAAGAGTGGTTAAAGATAAACTTCAGTTGAGTTAAATTCATTGGGTAGTTGGTACACAGAAAAAAAAACTGTGGTTTAAAAAAAAAGACTCTTATTGTTAGCAAAGTTTCACTGACCATCTTTGTTGATGATGTTGGAAATGATTCATCACCGACTGCTTGTCCATTCTGTTCTTGGAGATGATTCATTTGAAGTTGCCAGCTGGCTGCTGATGCTGTTCTTGGAGATGGTTTGTTAAGAGTCACTGACATATGTTTCTTTCAGCATTCACTGGGGGAAGACAGTCACATCTATCTTTTTGAAAGTTGAAATCTGTCGAGATTTTTGTAAGAAATTTTTCCCAAAAGTAGGCTCAAGAAAAAAAAAGGGTTTTAGTTTTCTCTGATTGGTGAAATAATTCACACGGTCATGTTAATTTCTAACCAATAGAAACTTTGTTTTAAACATTGCGTGCTTAAACAGAATGTTTTTAGCATGTTTTTAATATAATCTGCTGTTGAATAGAAAATAAAGTTTGGGTAATTTTAATATGGTATGATGTAATTGTATTAGAAATAGTTTTTCTTTCCTATAGTTACACTGTTAAATAGGCTTCTGGCTTTGAACATTTATTGACAGTTAAGTTTGCCCCAAACCTATAAATATTTGTTCGTAATTTGCTCTAAAGTGGCGTGGGGCTTAGGGATTAAAATGAACTGTTGATTTATTCATGCCAAGAAGATTAATGAGGGATGATGATGACGAGGAAACACACAGATAATTTTAACAAATCAGAATAAGAAATATTTACATTATTTACATTATTCAGACTGTTGTCCTCATTTTCAATACCTGGCCACAGCAGAGGTGAACAAAAACTTGAAATGTTGAGTTACTAAAGGGAAATAACTGAAACTGAAATATCGAGAAAAGGCATGGCAAGTGGAACTAGAATAATCTACCCCAGTGGATGAAATAAAGAGTTTAGTTCAAAATACCAACGTATACCACCTGAAGAAGGCTGGAGTGTACAATGAATGAAATGTCATGAATATGAGAACAAAGATGAGGACAATGTTCCAAACAATGTAAATAGTGTAAATAGTCACAATACCTCAGCTCAGAAATACAGACGTAAGATAAGGAATTTACTCACAATTTTACAGATTTGAAGTAGTGTCAAAAGCTCATTTCAGAAAAATAAATCAGAATTCGTAAATTCTAACATATTGTCTAGAAGAGGAAATGTTCATACAACAGATTAAATAATCTACAAAATAATATTAAAAATGTTTAAGACAAAGGTAAGTTATTTCGTTGCTCACAGAAAGGATATATGATTTGTATACGTTCAAAAGTAGATGAAGAGAGATAGTTTGATATACTTAGCTTTTTTGGATTGTTGAGAGAAAATTCTTTGAAGATCCACATGCTGGTTAGAGGCCAATAATATAATTGGTGAATAATTTTGCACTGGCAAGAATTTCAATGCAAGTAACTGAAACAAAATTTCTCACATGACTTCAGGAACTCTTCCCTGATTAATTTAAATTTTCTCCTCATTTTATATCAAAAAGAATTTTGTGTAGGCTCACAAATTTATTTCCTTCTTTTTCTTGAATGACTGGCTAATTTCTGTGAAGACAAGACTTTCATGGATCCAAAAACAATTTCACATAGGCTTTCTTCTTCTTCTTCTTCCTCAGTCCTCTGAATTTAAAGAGAGTGGATGAAGGCACTTATTATTATTTTACAATCACTACAGTTCTGCACAGAGAAACTATATGAATAAAACCAGCAGAGTGGAAAGGCAAGAAGTGAGAGGGTCTTACATGTAATATTTCCTGAAGGGAAAATAGCCACGTTGGTGGTATGTTCTTCAAATTTCAAGGTACCACATGGGCTCTTCTGTTCTTCTAACTACTGTGAGCTTGAACAAAATGACATTTAGCATCTTAAAGGTCTATTATCAACAGCTAGTGTAGACAGACATGTCTTGCCTCTACCTATGCTAAATAGCAACCCAAGTTTTGTCACATAAGATAATCTTCCATCACATCCCTACAGGCCTTAAGTGAAACTCAAATATACAATGCATCCCTAAAGATGTTGGAAAAATAGCTGGTTAATTGTACTGCTTTGGAAAATACCTGACTCCAGTTAGCATGTTTTATATTTTAAGTTTCTTCTCCAGAACCATTACATTGTGGAACAGACTCCTGACAGGATGCTTCACTGACCACCACAATCTTTTATCATGTACAGGGTAAAACATTGTTATCCACTTCTTGACTATGTTCACATCCACTTACTGGTTTCCATTAATGTTCAGCAAGTATCTTGTTGCAGTCTCTACTTCTAGCTCAACTAAAAACAGTGACAACTAAAATGTTCACATGTAAATGACTTATTTGCTAAGGTAAAAAGAAATAAATTTTAATATGGATATATTTTCATGTATTTTTATATAATTAATAAACATTAATAAAAGAGAAAATATATACTAGCATGCATGTGGCTACATCTTGGAGGAAAAGAAAGATAATGAGGAAGATTATTTCTAGGTTTTTATAGTCCTGAAACTGTGCGACTTAACAGGAATCTAGACAGACCAAATAGGGAATAATCCACACAATCTATGAATGCTAATGAAACTCATTTCTTTTTGGTATGGAGGAATTCAGTGACACAAACCTGCTTTGTAAGCACTTTCATGTCAGACATCATTTTGCCAAACTTTAACAAAGCTAAAAATAGAAAAAAATATAGATTAATTCCAAGAAGTTTCAATCTCTACTGCCATATCCCCAACAACTGCTTTTGATGTCATGAGTCAATATAGAACAAGAAAAAAAGTATTACTTTCTGATTGACATTCATTTAATTCCTTTATCCTAAATTATTTCTCTCCAGATTTCTTTCTGTTATGGGTATGATGATAAACTACATCCATGTCCTGGGTAAGACGATAAACTGTGTCCAACAGCAAGGCCTCTGAGCAGAAGGTTTTGAGGAGTGTGGAACTACCTCTTAATAGCTGGCATTCCCAGGTCGTGGTAGCATCTGTTAGGGTCCCAGCTATGGGCAAACAGTTAACCCCCCAAACTGGGGTCAAAACACTATGAAAGTGTAAAAAGAGGTTTTAATACCAGAAATACTTTGTAAAAAATTATTACCAGCAATAAATTTTTGAGGAAAAAATTATTACCAACAATACATTTAAAAAAAAATATTACCAGCAGCAAAAATTTTGTTGGCATTAAATAAACCGTTGAGGTTGATATGCCATAAAACAAAACAAACCAAACGAAATTTCTTTGATGAAGAATTACTTTTATTAATTTTTTTTTTTTCTATTCTAATAGTTGCTTCCTTTGCACATCTGGAAATCTCTTCCAGCTTCTGGATTTCTTGTCAACTATGATCTTCAGAAATTTAAATGCAGCATCAATCTTCCTTTTCTGTCTCCCAAATACACTTTATTGTCCTTTCTCCTCAGCAATGTTTTCTCAGTTTCTGTCATTCTCAGTAAAGCCTTGCATCTTAGTGGCTTTATGGCATTGCATTAGGGGGTGACATGATTTAAAGAACAAAAAAAAGACAATAAAAGAAAATATGTCAGAAAATGTAATCCAAAATTAATAATGACTAAAATATTTTGTTTAACATTTTGGTTGTTTTTATTTCATTTATTTTTTTATGTTTATAACCTTTTACATGCCACAGGACAAAACACTATCTTTTGCAATTTTTTCTCTTTTTTTTTTCTCTCCCTCTCTCTCTTTTTCTCTTCATGTATATATATATATATATATATATATATATATATATATATATATATATATATATTTAAATAACAAAAGTCTTGGTAATCTATATGGATAATTCCAAGAAGGATGAAATCCTAAGAGCTCAATGTTTTTAAAATAAAAATAAAGTTTAGAGAGGGAAGGGAGAGTTTTAAAATTTGTTTTTATTTTTATTTTTATTTATAAAAATAAATTTTAAAATGCTCCCTTTAAAAATAAAAATAAATTTTAAAACTCTCCCTTCCCTTGCTAAACTCAACCATGTCTCTCACACTATTCCTCACCACCTTCTATGTCAACTTATATAAGCTTAATACTGCCCATCAAAAGTGTAAATTTTAAATTCATTTTTCATTTCACTTTTGAAAGTGAAGTCTGAAGATCCAGAGAAAAATAAAATTCTCTGGTGAAATAATTTATAACAAATGGAGCCTTAAAGTGGTCTGTTTATCTTTAAATTAGAATATATATATATATATATATATATATATATATATATATATATATATATATATATATACACACACACTACGAAATAGACAAAGTCCGACAGTTATTTTAAGAACATCTGGTTAGCAAGTTCGATTTTACTGCTTTTAAACTACAAATTTCCATGATTTCCCTCTATGTATCTCCTTTGTAGCCAAACTGGTATAGCACATCAGGCTATATAACAGTTCCATGTAGAATACAGGTTTGATTCCTGTCAAAGGACAAATATTTTCTGTGAAAATTTCTCGGATATTCAGGCTGGTAAATGTTGTTGATATTGTTTATTATAAACAGAGCACTTACTTAAATATGTGTGTCTATATAAATAATGTATAAACAATAAAATATATGTGTATATATATGTATATATATATATATTATATAATGTCACTTTTTAACAGTATTTAACTGTCCTTTATTTCCATCTGTTTGCAGCAAGACAGGATATCTTCATTCAATTTCTTGATTATAAGATGAAATTCATCAAGGAAGGTGCTGTAGCTTTTTCCCTAACCAAGTACTTTTGATCTCCTTCAAGATCATCCTCCTGTGTGAATTATAAAGACAATCTTATTGTAACTGTGATCGTTGTGCTGGTGATTTTTCTAAAACATGCTTGAATGCACTCTATTATAATTATTTTCAAATTTTAAATTTATCCATGATAGCTGTGGAATTTTTTGAGAAACAAGTGTCCCAATATAAGTGAGTTGACCAGAAATTGGTAGAAATGCAAAATGACATTAAATGTTGGTTAAATGCACTTCCACACATTGCTGCTACACTTGTAAGAAATTTTGTTGAGTTTTGTCTGATTGCTTTTAATATAGGGGCCTCAAGAATTTGAAGTTTTTATTTATTATTTTTGTGGTGAAGCATATTGGTGTTGTCAACAAATATTTTCCTGTATTGTGAAGGTGGACGGGAATATATGCTTCTGTGTGTGTGTGTGTGTGTGTGTGTGTGTGTGCGCGTGTGTGTGTAAAATGAGAACAAATAGAGTACAATTCCATTCATAACATTTAATTTAAAAGAGGGCTCAATACAACTTTTGCTTTTTCCTTACTTTAAAGTTGGTGTAGGCCATTTTGATTGGTTGATCTGAGTAAAACCAAACAAACCCTACAAGCATCTCTTCTCCTTTTTTTCTTACTCTTTTTCTTTTTCTTCCTTTTCTTGTGAAAAGAGAGTGTATCTTGCTTTTAAATCTCAATAAATTGTCTACTTTCCAGTTATTTACTTACGCCTGATGAGATGCATTGATTTGCATTGAAACACAACTGCAGTTGTGTAGTGTTTTTGAAATGTTTTTGATGCAATATCCTAAAATAAAGATATATATATATATATATATATATATATATATATATATCTTTTAGATATGTCTGATTGAATAAATTACAAACTGTAAAAAACTGATGTTTTACACTTTACACAAAAATCAACGGCAAAATTTAATGTCTGTAAAAAACAGCATACAACCAATTTAGAGAGTTGAAATCTAATGCAAAAGATTATTAGAATTATAAAAAATATTATAAATAAAAATTCTTGTATATTATTATTATGATAGTCCATGGGAGAGGTTCCTTCCTTGCAAGATTGAGAACGCAAAAATATCACCCCACCATTCAAATTGTTACCCCCCCACCATTTGGGGAGGTGCCTCAGTTGCACCCAATTGTTGTTACTAATATTGATTTTCAGATGGGCTGACTTTAAAATTAAACTGCTTCAAATGAACAGCAAAAATTCTCAGTAATGAAAGATCCAGTCGAAGATGGGTTATACTGCTAGTATTGAATAAGGCACATACAAAAACAAACAAGACTCCGATGTAAACTTTGAAACAAACTATAATTTACTACATTAACATAAAATCAATTTAACAGAATACAAATTTTACAAATAAAATTGCACAAAAATTACCTTTTGGGTTCTTTTATAAAAGGCAAGATAATAAATTCATAAAATAGAAATATGGCTCTTAAAAATGATA
The DNA here is from genome assembly GCA_963932145.1 of Acanthosepion lycidas. Taxonomy (NCBI): domain Eukaryota; kingdom Metazoa; phylum Mollusca; class Cephalopoda; order Sepiida; family Sepiidae; genus Acanthosepion; species Acanthosepion lycidas. The sequence continues at coordinate 121,582,419 of OZ010585.1, forward strand.
CAAATTATTCAACAAACTTTCAATAATTGAAACACCTTGAGAAGATAGAATACAAATTCCTTTTAAAAAAAAATGGTTCAAAATATACAAACTTTTAATAATTCAAAGATATTTTAAGAAGCTGCAATGCAATTTTTTTTAAAAAGTTTCAAAATGCACATTCTTTCAAAAAAGATGCACTGAATGTCGAAGCTGGAAAGGTTTTAGCAGAGGGTTCACTAGCGTCAATAGGACTTAACAATTTTGTTCTTTTTCTTGAATTCAGTTCAAATCACTTCATTGGTTTCACATTAGTTCTGCCTATTTTTCTCTTTCTGTCTTTGTTTCTTCCATAAGAAACAGCTCAGCTCATCCACTGGTGATAGTAAAAATAGTTTTTCCTTCTGATATCCTTATAACTTGTTTTAACCTTCTAGTACCTTCTTTTTTTTTGTTACCTACTGAAATTTTATACCCTCTGCTATGTTTGAAATTTTATACCCTTTCTTTGAAATTTAATACCCTCTGATTGCTTTGAAATTTTATACCCTTTCTTTTCTTTGAAATTTTATACCCTCTGTTTGCTTTAAAATTTTATACCATCTGTTTGCTTTAAAATTTTATACCATCTGTTTTCTTTGAAATTTTATACCCTCTGTTTGCTTTGAAATTTTATACCCTCTGCTATGTTTGAAATTTTATACCATCTGTTTTCTTTGAAATTTTATACCCTCTGCTATGTTTGAAATTTTATACCATCTGTTTTCTTTGAAATTTTATACCCTCTGCTATGTTTGAAATTTTATACCCTCTGTTTTCTTTGAAATTTTATATAAAATATGCACTACCAGAGCTTTGTCTTAATTTTCCAAATTCATTTTCTAAATAATCTGTGATAAATTCACAAAGCATAACAAAATTAATCCGACTGCTTAGCAAATATCTACAAACATCAATTAAGCCATTGCATGTATTTCTTGGTAATGATTTCATTTTTTTCCTTGCTTTCCTTCCATTCTTTTTATCATTTTTTCAAAATTAGAAATAAATAACAGATTTTCATCATCTAAATCAGAAATCATCTTTTTCAATGGATCATTTTTTTTAGTTTCATCAAATATTTCTTTGAGATTTTCCAAATTTTTAAAACTTTTTCAATGAAATTAACTCTTTCTACAGTATCCTCCCCATTTAATAATGGGTGTGTTTTAATTGCAGCTACAATTTGACCACAAAAAAACTTTCAAACAGTAAGAAACATTTTGTTGCTCAACAGATTTTGAGTAAAGTACTATATCAGTTAGCTTCAATGTTTAACAAATTGAGCTTTTTATACTCAGAAATACTTTTTACAATTTCCCATTTTGTTGTCATCTTTTTGCCTTCAGAATAAAACAATAATTCAAAAGTAGGTTCAGTAATCCAATTATTCAGAATATTTTAAAAAGGTAGACATAATCAAAAAATAAGTACAAGCCATTTTTAGTTATCCAAGGATTATTAAAAACAATGTCAAATTTTTGGAAAAAAAGACTGATATGTCTTGTTGTCACATACAATTGCAATTACTTGACCATTTAATTGTTTGATTGCATCAACAATACATAAAACTTTTTCATATAAAAAGTTGTTTCTAATTTTGTAACTGGGATCATTTTAAGTACTTTTTGGTCCACCATTTAAACATTTTTCTATGATGCCCAATACTGTTTTTTTTAATCCCTCAGAATTTTCAACTAAACTGAACAAATTAACTCCATAATATTGTAGAGCAACTCTGCCATACACTTAATCAACTAAAAAAATACATTTTTTCTGGTTTTCAGAGATTTTACTAAATGTATACACCAGAGAATTAAAGTCATTTAATTCTAAAACTTTTGATGTTAAAGCTGATAATGTTCTCACACTGGGTAACTTAAAAAGCCATCCTGAATGACCAAAATGTAACAAAATATTCAAATGCACCGATAAGAATATCAGAATCATGTTTTGGCCCAATCCTGTATAGTGACATAACATTAATATATTCTTTTAAAATCTTTTTCTAATCAAATTTTAAGCTACTAAGATAAGAAATTACTTCATTGATTTGTAATCAGTGCTGAAACACTGATATTCAATTTTTTACAAAGAGAAAAAATTGTTGTATATATACCAGCATGGTGACATGCAAATCTCAAGTTTCCAAAATTTTAATTAGAAACATTGGAATACCTCCAGTGAAAAAGATCAGCAGATTGGATGAATAACTGATTATTTGATTTTTAACATATACTGCTGACACAAGATCCTGTTAATATTCTGATACAAATTTTCAAAAGTGAGGATGTCTTTTTCTAGAAATTGTGCACATTTTACACAGAAGCAGAAGTTTTATTTGTTGTTCTTGATTTTGATAGACAACTAGGTAATACACTTGATGCCAAATGATCAAATACTGATAGTTGGTTTCTGGGTCATACTTTTCACAGACAAGAGTGTATGGTTTGCCCGGGGTATTGTCTTAAGGTACTGCTTTTAACCATTGTTTGCGCTCATTCTGTTCTCGGGGAAGATGAAATATATGACCCTTATTTTGTTCATCATACTTACATGATCAATGATTTAGTCTTTAAGATGTGATTTTAAGAATGGTGATAACAATTTAGACTTACTGAATTTAATTATGATATTAATTTTATCTAATAAAATTATTAAATGGCATTTTTCATTAATGTAGCAATGAAAAATAGTTATATATTTTTTCTTCTGTTGTAGAGCTTTGGATTACCCCTCATCTCTTACAATATGAATATTTTATTTTAAACTTTTTTGAAAAACTTTTTCAATTTATTTACAATTATCCATTTTTTCTTTTTTATTTATTTGTTTAAGTTTCATGAAGAGGTTCAGTTCCCTATGTAAAATCAACGTAAATTGAACACCCACTTTACTACCAATGTAATAAAAAACCAGAGTTACTTTTTGTTGTCTTTAAGGAATTACATGGTATCAAAGGATTCTCAAATTATTTCACTGATCAGGGCCTGTTTTTTTTGTTGAAGTTACATGGTGAACTGAACTTCCCACATTAAAATTTTTGGATAATCGTATTTTACATGTGTGGGGGTGTAAATCAATCACCTCTTCCTCCCATAATACAATTATCTAAACAAAATTAACCAGTTAATTATATTTCACACTATTTTTTTAATAAATTTACTGCAAGAAATATTAAGCTGGTTAATTTTGTTTTACATTTTTAACAATTACAATGCTAATAAAATTCAATATTTATATTTTAAATATCTATAAAAAATTTAGATTACACAAAAACAAAATTCTTCATTTTTGTGCAAAATATAAAAATTTTAATTCCCTACCAAATCTAAATTCTTGTGCCAACCACAAAAATCTAATTAGTAGGAATAGAAAGTTCACTATTTACATTATTCGGACTATTGTCCGCATCTTTGTTGCCATATTTATTACAATGTTTCAGCTGTTGTACACTCCAGTTTTCTTCAGGTGGTTGAAATGTCGAACTGAACCCTTTATTTCGCTCACTGGGAGTGTGCAACGGCCAAAACATTGTAATAAATATGGCGACAAAGATGAGGACAATAGTCCGAATAATGTAAATAGTGTACATAATATGTCATCTCAGAATTATTGACAGATACTGAATAGAAAGTTGTTAACAAACAAGACTCAACCCCTGCATAAAATTTTAAAAGGCAAACATTTATTACTGTATACAGAAAAAGGAAAAAATACAAAAAATTTACATATAAGACTCTTGCACAAAAATATCCTTTTGCACACCTGATAAATAATTAAGGCAGGATAACATTTCCAGTATACGATAAAAAAGATTACACATTTTAAAAATGAAAAAAAGAAAAACCTTGAGAAAGCAAAAATTGCACAAGGCTGAAAATACAAAAGTGCACCCACATAATGTCTTACGATTAAATACGAATGTCTCAGTACAAATGGGGGTTCTGTGCTTTCAACCAGGTTGTTGTCTTGAGGACTTTATGTAGTCTTTTACTGGAAAGTTCAACTTGAATGTTTCTTTTGTTCAAATTTTTCTTTGGAAGATGCTGAAAAGAATTTTCTGACCTGAGACTTGAATCTGCATTCCTGTTGAGATTTAGCTGTCAGTTCTTTTTTCTTTCCCCATGATGGCCTTGAAGTATGGGCACTGATGCTTCCTCCTCAACAATTAATTGCTTTCTGAAGCCATCTGCTAACTACAGTCCTTTTATTCAAGAAAGGAGGACTGCAGAAAGCTGCATTCAAGTCTCTAATTGGCCAAAAAACTTATTTTTCCATAAATTCAAGAAATGAATCTTCAACAATTCACAAAGAAATAATTTTGGCAGTTCCATAAGCACTAATTGTAAAATAGATTTTCACACATCTGTAACAATTTTTTTTACAACCTGTTTGGCTTAAAATACTTTTCTCAAAGGTATGGGTTAAAAAAAAAGCAACCTAGATGTTTAAGCCTTATTATTATACCAAAAGCCAACAGTATGAAAAATTAAAAAATTTAATATACCTGTAAATAATTTAAAAAAAAAATTATATCCTCATCTTTTTTGTTATGAAGAAATAATATCATAGAGTAGATATTAAATTAAATGTTTATTCAAATTTATTCAATTGGGCAAATTTCTGTATAGTACTTTGGGAAAAATAGTTACATTGATTTTTTTTGTTTTCTTACAAGAATGGTATCAACATACTTCACATATTATAAAGAAAACACAAATTATTCCTTAAAAAGTGAATTTTATAATCAAGATATTCATTATTATCAAGAAGAATGCCATAAAGAAAAAAAAATGAATTAACTTTCTGTGACAAAATTCTTAATGACATTTTTTTGTTAATTTTGCTGTTTAAAATAATCCCAAAAAATGTAAAGAGAAAGTTGATATTGAGAAGACAATGAATACTGAATATTAATGTCTTCTCTTTTACATTTTTGTGGTACATTTTGAAGAATAGTATTTTTTAACATTCATTGAGTTTAATTTTTGACATTAACTTTATGTAACAACTTCTTTAATAAGTGTCATTTTTAATTAATTTAGCAGTGAAAAATATTACATTTTAATGTCTTCTATTTATTTAGGAAGGACTGAAAGATTCAATATACTTTTTTAATACTTGTTCTGTTAAATAAAAACAAATTATTCATAAAAAATAAATTCCATCATGGTCAACATTGAAAAACACTAGCATAGAGAAAAATAATAAATTTAAATTAATTTAGTGATAAAATTCTTAATGACATTTGTAAATTTCACACCAAAAAGTTTCTTTAAGGATAAAATATACAAGTTCAAATAAAATAAATAAACATACCTCAGTATCTTTAATAAACTTAATGCAAAGGTAAAAAGTAAAAATTACTTTAAAGAAAAAAGTAAATTTTTAATCCAACTCTTACTATAATAAAATTATCTCCCCTGCGCAAAAGGTTACCTCCCTTTGATTACTTTATCAAGCCAAGTAGTCTTTATCAATCGATGCTCATCATACGTAAGTTGTTGAGAATGCCCGATCCCGCCTCAGAGGAGATGCTGTTGTAGTGTCTCTTCCGTGCCGGGCCGACTGTTCGCCTCGATGGAGATGCTGTTGCAGTACATTTTTCGGGCCGGATGGACAGAATCCTCTGATCTGTTCCGTAGCGAGGTGATTGACTGGTTATAAAAAGACTAACACCAGAGGCCCGAGTAGGTGTACTCGGGTTCTCCACATTAAAATAAACTGGCCTTGTGTCGCATCCTGGTTCAGTAGGGGTTGGGGCGGAGGTCAAAGGTAAGTCAGGGAATTATTGAGAATATTATAATTTATACATAAAAATGTATCGTCATTATTGAATTATTTCTTACTTGTTGAGTTAAAATTTCGAATAATGTAATTTAAAGTGTAAAAGAATTTTTTTTAAATATACAATTTGCTATCTTTCTTCCTCACACTATAAGACCCCAACGATAAAATTATTTTTACAGTGGTGTTCACTCTGTACAAGGGCCTGGGACCACTCAGCTTATAAAGATCTATGTGGAAGATAGAGGTTAATCCTAGACTTGAACAGGTTATGATTGTAGTGATCGGGGAAGCAGCCTCTTTGGAGTCGGTTACACAAGGCATCGGTTCGTAGAAAGAAGCTGCGTAAGTAGAACTTGCATCTCACCAGGAGTATATGAAGGGAATGAAGGTGGTTTGCTACAATGTCTGTGGCATAGCCATGAAGGTCTGGACTGGTGGAACTAAAGAGTATATAGTTCATTTGAACACTCACCGTAGAAATAGCAAGAGAGGCTTGCGATGACTCGACTGTGAGAAAGTGTTTAAAGTGTTGTTCGCATTTAGGCATCGTTTATATATATATATATATATATATATATATATATATATATATATATATATATATATATATAGTAAGGGTCTCCACGTGAGGGATTCAGTTTTGGCGGCACTACGATTTACATTGACGATATTCCCAGTCGGGGTCACCATAAGGGCCTATTGGTTGGAAGATTTATTTTTGGAACATTGGGGTTACCAAGTGTAAAGGTGTCGGTTTGTAGATAGACCAATACTTTTTATATTATGATACTTTCAACGTACGGGATTGAAGTAAACAACAAAAACTCCAAACTGTGAATCAACAAGTATATATTCAATATTGAAATAACATACAAGAACAAATATGCAATATAAAATTGTATTCAATGTATAGATTAAGGGAAAGAAGTTGTTCCCCTTTAATTGTATTTTTGATTTGTAATTGATTGTTCGAAGAAAGTTCTTTTTGAGAGAAAAATGTTCAGGAATCAATATTAGAACAAAGGTCTGTTTGTTAGAATAGATAACACAAGAATACAATTGATCAAAAATGTCTTGTGTTAGAATGTTTCGAAATCAACAGAGTCCTTGTTGATTGAGCTTCTTGGCTAAGTCACAGAGAGAAATGTAAGTTTATATTACGAAATTCTGTGTCTGTGTGTGCGTTTGAAATGTTATGAGCAAGATCGTGGAATTATATGGACAGGTGAATTTTTACTGGATTTTACTGACGACTTGTGAAAAAGTTGCCTCTTTTAGAGAAACAGGGTAAGCTCCCACGGCAACGCGGGGAAACTTAATCTTGAACTAAAGTATGTGATTGGTTAAAAATTAATCAATCACTACATTCGTACTAACAGAACAAGTAAGCAAACTCAAAACCGAAGGATACAAAGAAACGACTGCGATGGCTAAATTGTCCTATATAAAAGTAGTAGTGATTTATTAGCCAATCGCAGGCGAATAAAATATGGGCGTGGAAAAACATAGCAATCGCTATATATATATATATATATATATATATATATATATATATATATATATATATTTAAAAATTATAACATAAATGTCTTATAAAATCACTACAAAAATAACCATTTCATTTCAACACCTTTGGTGTCTTATCAAGTGATGATGTTCAATGTAGATTGTAGGTTCTACAGCATTATCACTTGATAAGACACCAAAGGTGTTGAAACAAAATGGCTATTTTTGTAGTGATTTTATAACATATTTATGTCATAATTTTTAAATAAATAATTATATTCGCTATACTTTGTATTGAACAATCTTTTAAGAATAGTAATTATTGGTAATTGGAATTTATTCCGTATACACCAAACATACACTTTAGTATATATATATATATATATATATATATATATATATATATATATATATATATATATATATAATGTGTGTGTGTGTGTGTATCAAAAATACTTTGACAAACTTTGAGGTGGGTTTCTTCGTTTTTGAGTTATTAAGTTTAAAGTTTACGGTAGAAGGTGTTAAATGTACAACCCAAGATACAATCCCAAATAGTCCTGACTCCAAAACAAGGTAAAATGTCCATATAGACATATATCCACAACAACTTATATGAAAAATGTTCAAAATGCCCACTCGCTTGCTTCTAGATACGCATGAACCCTTCGGATCAATGTCTGGCGGACCCTTTCAAATACTCCCATGCTGTGTCGAATGGTTTCACAAGTCCCCATGACACACTGATGAACCGTCTCTGTATTATTAAGGTCTGCTGCATGAAACAATTATTTTAGGTGGCCTCATAGATAAAAATCCAAAAGATTGAGTTCGGGGGAACGTACAGGTTACGGAACAGGTCCTCCCCTACATATCAATCGAACAATGTCACTAAAATATGCTGGATCCCCATTATGCATGAACCAAACGTGTCTTCGTATTAGCAGGAGTACATCCCCTAACAGGTATGGAATTGTGTTCGAAATAAAGTCTTTCTAGATAGCTCTTGTAGGACATGCTGGGAGAACATATGGACCTACCAGACAGTCACCTACAATTCCATCCCACACATTAATCGTAAACTGATGCTAGTATCTAGCCTGCATCGTAACACAGGGATCCCGATCCGCCTACAAATGTTGGTTGTTTATATTTGTTATTCCATCTATTCCAAATGTTGCCTCATCCGTAAACAAGCCTGAAGAGACAAACAACAAGTTTGTGTAATAAACCATTGGCAAAAGTTCTCCTGTAGTGAGTGATCATAGGGCGAAAGACTCTATACATATTACAAATAATACGGATACAGGATCTGCTCTTGAAGTACCCTCCATGAAATACTATGAGATGCACGATATGCTAGGCTGCTTGATACCTGGATCGTCTCTGACAGAATCAAGAATGTGTTTTTCGGGGTCAGACGTACGAGCGGATCTCGGTCTTCCTCGATCCATAGTTTGTAGTGCCACGGATCCTGTGTCAGCAGCAAAGGTTGGATGACTTAGCTGCCTTTGATCTGGAAACGCAATCTGATAAAGCTGTGCTGCCTCGCGTCCATTACCATTTGCGTAGCCGTATGTAAAAAACAATTCTGCCTACTCACGATATGAATATTCTGCCACTGTTAAACGGAACACTTATTAGTTAACTCACTACTAAACACGCCAAACGTTGAAGGTAGACTAGCCACAAATGTACACGAATGACAGATGTAACCTAGTCTATATGCAACACAACGCCGTCTACCGTAAACTTTCTTTAAACTTAAAAACCCAAAAACAAAGGATTTGTGGACATATGTTTCTGATGACTTTTGTCATTGTTTTGGCGTGAGAAAGTATCTTTGATACACCCCATATATATATATATATATATTTAAAAAATTCCCGTGAATTTGAATTTAGCGTAGGTCACATTCGATTGGTTAATCACGGCAAAGCGCACAAGCCTATTTTTTTTAAAAGTATTCTGCTGTGGAAATTAAATCGCCGAATGAGACAGATTTATGGTGTTGAAGCATAATCGCCATTATGTAGCGATTTTTTACATGTTTTAATATAATAATATTTATCTTTACTATGCATTGAGCTCTCTTTCAAATTAAATGTTACGTACAGTGGAATTATACTTATATATATATATATATATATATATATATATATATATATATATATATATATATATATATCGGGAAATCGGTGGGCGATCGCTATCCATATCACATAGATTTCCTTTTTTCTATTCAAGATTGTCTCAACTTAGGTGTAATTCAAAAAAATCGCTTCATCATTTCTCACTCGTTCATACGGCAGATTTGCAGTCTGGAGTTATGCTGTTAGATTTTGTCATTGACAGTTTCCGTTATTGTTTGTCAACTTTATTCTTCCCCAAAATAAGGTACAGTTACATTTTATTCAATTATATATTCACGATTATTTGCAATGACTTGTTGCCATTTATCAGGCAGCTCTTCGATTTCTTTTGAGTAAAATTCTGTTCACAGTTTTGGATGCGAAAAATGTTTTCGACGAACACTTAGATTTCGTTTTCATTCGAAAAAGTTTTCCCCCATCAAAGTCATTTACAGCAATCGAAAAATCGATCGTTGGTACAAGGTCAGATAAACATGGCGGCTGGGTTAAAAGATACTAAAAACTTGTTCCTAAATTTGTTCCTACGTTATTTTTACTTGCGCTGTCACGTTGCAGAACGACTTTTTTCATATTGACGAGCGAGGAGTCCTTTTAGGCAAACAATCAGAGTTCTTTTCGGGCAAACGAGCGGACAGTGCTTTTCGAGCAAACGTTTATGGACACGTTGCAGCTGCTGAATATATAGATGTGCACTTAGCGTTTCATTGCGTTTTAACAATTCAAAGTGAATAATATGCTGACCATCCAATTACATGCATAATATCTCCTTTCTTTCATGGAGCTCACTTTTTGTTGTCGGTTATGGATATATATCCTTTTTAATTCCACTTTGCACATTGTCATATATAACATTTTTCCTTATATGCGTTTATCTACAGCGAAGAACGACCGAGAAAAGAGCCGAGTCTTGTGACTAATCTACGGATGAAGAAAGAACAGAAAGAAATGGGTTGCTGCTTCCTTTTATACGCTCCTGCGAGCGATACTGATTGGCTCCGCTGGAACCTATGAAATGTTTATTTTTGGACACGGAAATTACCGTGACACGCTGATTGTAATTTCCGCACAACGTCACAGTTCCTCAGACGAGAAAAGGAACTATTAGAATAGTACCTATTGTTATATCTTGCTTATTTTAACAGCAAAACAATGAGGCCTAGTTGCCAAACTACTAGTACATATAAATTCATTCGGTTAATGTATCAATAAGGAAATCTCATTAGAATAACTCGACTCTGGAAAGTGGTTTCAGGATGGAATATAATTCATCACACACAGAACTGATTTTTGAACTCATGGCTGGGCAGTGAGGGATGCGAAATTCTAGCTCATATGCGGCACCAATATTCTATTTTGACTTTTGTAAAGATGGAGAATGGCAGTAGGAGCCGGGTACAAGGAACCGACCAATTTTTTTACGAACTTTAGCAATGGTGACAATATACGAGTTCTACTTGAGATCTTTAGTAAGTTTTATTCACTATAGATGTTCGTTTAGAGCCTGTTTGAGATCACATACGATCAACAGGACTGGAGTAAATTTAGGGTCTTCTCGATGGTGATGAAATGTTAATCACCTGGTTTGGGAAGTACATGTGAGGCTTTCTCTCATTGAGCTGAGAGATCTAAGTCAGAGGCGAGATCAGCTGCCAGGATTTGGTCATTTAGATTACTGGCCGTGCACACATGAACTGTTGTATCATTTGCATTTAATGATCTGAGAATGATTTTGGCAGATCATTAATATCAAGCAGAAAGAGGGTAGAACCGAAGAGAAAGCTTAAGGACAAGTCTACATTCGTCTAATATGCTTCGGAGTACTAGTCATTAAGGACGAGGGCATACAGACACACCATGTTGAAATACCGGTTTTTGTACGATTACTGAAGATAAGCAATGCCGATCCTGATCAGTACCTAGATGGGCGACCGCTTGAGAATACTAGATGCTGTAAAGTTGAATGTGCAGGTGGTGTACTTGATAATGCCTTGGAATTGTTAATCGGAGATCCGAATTTCAATTCTCGTTGGGTTCGTTATATTCACTTGTACGCAAATACTTTTGAGAAAAAGTATGCATCCACGTCTTCTCTCCCAGCTATAGATTAAATAGTAAAACTTGTATCACTAAACCATTATTGTCTACAAAAAATCTTACAATCTGTTAAAATATTTTCCGGCTTAACGAACCTGCAAATGATTGATAAGCCATAGAAAACGAATCAATCAAACTATTATGGACGAACCTTATCGACCCACCTGAGAGGAAGACTCGTCCAAATATTCTGTTGTTGGAGAGTTTATGTACAGACCCCCTATGCCATACTTTCTCAAAGGCCTCATTAATCGAAGTCCGATAGTCATGAAATTTCTTTTCTGCGTGAACGAGAAAGTTATGAGTTCGGTAGACCAATGACAATGTCCGATCATGATGAGAAGACCGCTATCACTGCTGCAAAACACCACTCAGACCATGTCTCGTCTGAAGAAAGAGACACGGGTACAGGTTCACAAAGAGACCCTTAGTTGAACGGAAAAAGGCGAAACCCTTTCAGGATGTAGGCGATCATAACACTTCACAGGTTACTTTTTTCTAATATGTGTAATTTTCCAAGAATTCTTGTTTGCTTTCCCGGTGCATTTTCCATTGCTTTTGAATTAAGACGATTCTTTCTCCTAGATTAGCTGCTACCCAAGCGTCCAGTCAACCTTGCTATTAAATCCACAGACGGAGAAAAAAGATATGCATCCATGTCTTTTCCCCCAAGGTTATTAGTGCAAATGTAAACACAACCAACGTTACTGCTATTTGAACCCGGCATACCGATTTCACTCCTCGGTAACCCATAGGCTATCAGCATGTCAAGTAACTTCACGAAAGCGTCTCTCTGCGCCTTCTTGGTCTCACGTTTTCCATTGACCTCAGATGGAGCAACTACATTGAATCAATTGCTGTATCTACCGCAAGGAAAGCTGGTTCTCTGTGTCGCGCCGGAAGGTTTTTCTCGCCTGAGTCTTTCATTCAAATATACAAATCTACCATTCGTCCTTGCAATGAATTGATGTTGCTGCCATATATGGTCTGATGCCCCTGCTGTTCATTTCGACAAAATCCAAAGACGGATATGCAATGTGATAGGTCCTGATCTGTCATCTCGACTACAGTCATTTTCTCACAGATATAATGTGGCTTCCCACTTTTCTTAAAATATTTCCATGGCATCTGCTCTGACGAGCTATTTTCTTTGTTGCCCCAACTGCATGAATTTTCGCGTGTTACTAGCCTGGTATCTCGCTCTCACCCTTTCACTATTGAAACAGTTAAATGTGACCGCCTCTTCTACTCCAACAGCTTCTTCTCTCGCACTTCCCGACAGTGGAACTCCCTTCCTCCTAGTTGCTTCCCTGATAGCTATAATCTTCAAATAATCAAATGTAATTTCAATCGACATCTTCTGTGGCCTTGATCTTGATCCCCGTCCTTCTCTTTATCCTCTCCCCAAATACACCTCTCTTTACACTTACTTTCACTCTCTGTAGCACCTTGCGTGCTAGTGGCACTCCCACCTTGCTTGAGGTGAAATGCTTAAAAAAAGAAGAAAACTCCCCTACAAGACAGAGAATATCGGGATGGAAATTTTCACAAACAATGGAGACAAACATGACATGAATTCATTTAAGATTGTTGACCCAAATTATACACAGTTAAAAAACATGTTGGATATTAAAAGAATAAAGTTTGTATATTAAATTTGATGAGTAATTTTCAATACTTTGTAATCTTCAAAAACTATATTTTGTTGATTGATTGATTCATTCATTTTTTACGGTTTATCTACTCTTTACAGGTTATTTAAAGCCAGAATATATTTTTAGCTTATAAGATTAATTTTTTGAGATACTGATTTAGTGATACAGCTCTTGCTAATGGCGAAGAAGACTTGGATTCATGCCTAATCAGAATTTGATAAACAAACAATAAATCATCATGCGGATATAAAGTGGGGGATCAAATCTATATTGCAATCCTTGTATAAACTGATCTCTCATTTTGTGGCCACTGTATTTTCTATACATTTATAATCCAGATAATGTAAATAAATGCAAAAGATATTCCTGTGTAGCTAACCAGTATTTGAATAAATAAATAACCTGCCAAGGGTTGATAAGCCGTTGAAAACGAATCAATCAAAGCCAGAAAATATTTTTGATTTTAAGAATTTTTTTTTTAGATGATAATGATTTAGTGATACAAGACTTATTAATTAATCCAAAGGTAGCAGGAGAAACGGTGGATCCATACCTTTCTCTCGGATATTTTCACGTATGTGAATATAACGAACACAACGGGAATTGGAACTCGGTTCTCCGATTGACAATCACGAGCCATTATCTATTACACAATCCCGGCATCTAAGTTTGCAGCACCTGGTATTTCCAAGCGGTCACCCAACTAGGTACTGACCAGGCTCAACATTGCTTCGGTGACCGTACGGGAACCGGAGTTTCAAAGTGATATGGCTGTAAGTTATCATTTTCCTTACGTGTTAAAAAATATATTTGTTTTGCGATTTTCCGTGCACTCCTGGGAAAGATATTGGAATGGTTTACCAAGGTTTACAATTCATGGTTTCCCTTCTATTAAACTGATTGGCCCACAAGGCTAGAGGGCTATGTTTAACCAGCGATTTAGCCCACAGCTAGGAGGAGAGGAGGTGAATTTACGAATTTGCCAAGAGCATTAGTTCGATAACTTTTGTACTAGCCGGATTTTGAATACGATTCACAAATTCTACTTTACGCGCCATTATCCGTCGCAATCCACGCACATTCGACTAGACGATGTCAGAATTAGGCACAGAAAACAGTTGCATCCCAGAAAGGGATCCACAAGCAATTTCTTATCTTCAGGATGTGGGCGATCTAAGTAGTATTTCTCTCTTTAACATTTCTTTCAGTTCCTGCTCTAACAATCATTTACGTATGATCACTCAGTAGCCTACCTCTTCTTTTCTTAACTTAAATATGTCTTGAAGGCCTGATTCTCCAGGCTCTCTTCATTATATATCCCAGAAATTTTTCTTCTGATTTTAAACCAAAGTGTCAGTTTTATTCCCATTTTCCTTAGAACTTCCTCGTTGCTCTTATGTTTCGTCCATGGTATTCTCAAAATACTTCTATATACCTCGGTCATTACATCGTAGAATTACACCATTTAGGAACTGCTAGACAAGGCAATAAAGAAAGCTAAAAGGAGATCAGTTGTAAAAAGACAGGATGTATCATTATCAGCAAAATGAGTACTTCAAATGTAAATATCTGAGAAGTATTATAACAGACGACAGAAAATGTAAGACGCATTGAAATAAAAAAAAATCCTTTTCAAAAATTAACAAAGTATTAAGAAACAGGAAAATTTCGTCAGAAAGAAAAGAGCTATAAATTGCCATATAATGCCAACCATCCTATTTTTAACATACAACGTGTGAAAACACGTGCGATACCCTGCCTTCATCATCTGTCAACCAGGGGAGTTTTGGTGGCTAAGGTGGTACTGCCACCCCTGACGCCACCGGTAGCTCTTGCCACCCGACAGAGTATTGTTTTTATAGACGTATCATTCTCTTGCGATTTCTTTTTACAACTGAAACTGATATTTTCAATGTTGTATTAAAGGCGTTTGCTTTTGATCGTTAACCAATACACAATGCGCTCGTAGCGACCGTTATCAATGACGTAGAACGGAAAGTGAACAGATGAATTTCATGTTGGCAGTAGCATTGTGTTGCGAGCATGGTTTTATTTAACTTTGTTTATTTTGTATTTTGACCAGATCCAACTCTATGCCTGCTGAGCTGTGGTCTGGAGACGACGTGAAGCACACTTCAGGCTCCGGCCAATGATGCCGAACTTCAAAAGGAAGGAAACGATTGACCGTCCAAGAAATCCACGGCACCCGACCTCAATAGGTATCACATGAAATGTCCAGCCCTTTTCCACGCAGTCGGATCACAGCGATTCGTAGCATTTTCTTTCGAATGTGCACCTCCTCCCTGTTCTCCTCCTATGGAACCGTTAATTCTACTAGGACATACTTCTTTAAATCAGACCACAATGTCAGGGCGTGCGTCTGTCTGAATGATAGTGAACATTTTTCTTGCCGATGCAGAGCAAACGTGAGGAAACAGTGATGTAGTTCTGGTGTTGTTTTCTTTATTACTTAACCTGGGAACTCGTAGACAAATAGTATAACTCTATGATAGGGTGCCCAACTAATCTGGACAGAAATCTAAAATATGGGGTTCCCAATTAGGATCTATCTCACTACTCAATAGTAATAGTCAACCAGATTTGTTCGCTAAATATTATTACACTATATTAGGTACCCTCCACAGAAAAGGCGATACCTAAGGTTTAAAATTAATTTTAAAAAATGAAAAATCTTTCTTGAACCTTTTATTTTAGGTTTAATTTCAAGATAATAGATTAAATCTAATGTTTCCAATAAGCTGTATTTCAAAACTAATTTAAATTGACTGAAATTTGCAAAATTGCTGATTTTAGTGTCATTTTTAGCCACCTTTCATCGAAATGTAATTCTTTTTATTAAAAGATCATTAAAAAATAAAATATATTTTTCTGAAACTTTATTTGAGGCACATTAGCTGTTTTAAAATTTAATTAATCTGATTTGAAACAAATATTACTTTTAGTTTAGAACACCGCAGAAATGCATTCTTTAACACTGCGGTAGCTGTTTATTTTAGATGATGACATGTTGACAGCTTGAATGACAGACGGAAGTTTATCTAATGTTTTTCTATGGTAAATATATTTGTGATATTTTCTTATATAACGTGAACACCCATTTTATTTAATTTTTTTAACTATCAAGCAATGTTAAAAATTTAGAAAAATATTTTCTGTGATCTAATGTTTTCCTGAATTTTATGTACTTTATATTTGAATTGATTGTATCTTTCCTATTTTCTGATTACGCCTACATTTACTCATATCTGAAAGGGATAGATATTTGATCGAAGTAGCTCAGTGGCTTTGACTACTATAACCAAGTAGTACAGAATAGCAGTAATCGATTGGTACTCGTCGTAGTCGCTAGTAATAAGTGTAGACCAGTAGAATAGCCATGGCGTAGTCCAATGGGCGTCGCCATAGACTTAAACTCCGTCTGTATTTATGACGGATACCAGCTAATCATATTCTAGTGAGGGGGAACACAGGTGTATGCATATTCCATTATATCATTTACAAAAAGCGGCATATTTATGCGCACAAAAAAACTTAAAATTCTTTTTAAAACATTGGATGTACTAAGCTTTTCCATTTATGATTAATACATATGGTTTTTACTTAATAACAATATCACCTATGCTCTACAAAATAAGACGGAATTTTAAAAGATTTAAAACTTCATAAATTATAATTTAAATAAAAAAATAAAAACAATTCTTGTAAAAATTCATAATTCCTGAAAAAAAGATATTCTTATGACAATAGTGTCCATAATATATCTTATTTATATAAACAATAAAAAGCTTTTATAATTAAAAATGTCTTAGTTTTATGGCATTTTTTATTTTACAATTCAAAGCAGATTTTCTGTAACTGGGAGTCCTGTTTTACAAAAAGAAATTGAGGATTTAAATTCTTCAAGGAGATCTGCTTTTAACTGATATAAACATTAAGCTATATAAAATTTATTTTCTTAATAAAGAGTGAAATAAGTGGGAATAATAGATATAAACAAATACCATGATTTTCTAATAAGAAAACATTTCTAAAATAAGTTCATTCGTTTCTGAATAATTCTGGAAAGTTTCATTAAAATCCGACAATATTTTAATTTTTGCAAGAATTTCCAAATCAATGTGTTTTTACCGAAAAAAAAAAAATGTTAAAATTTCCTAACTAAACTTTGGCCATTGCGCTGCCGGGAAAAAGCAATATTTTTAACCAAAATTTCGAACATTTTAAAAAGATTAAAAATCATAATTTGATAATAAAAAATTATCTTTCCTCTTAATAATAACATAACGATTTCGGCGATAAAACTTCGTTTTTATTACGTTTGGGATATTTTTACATCATGCTATGCTCATTTTGTAGCGAGTAGCTACACTATCTAGAACAGGACGAGAACGCAGAAGTTGATCCTTCTGTGGCTGGAATACAAATAAGAAAAATGTTCTGCGCAGGAGGTTCGCGCATGATTTCCGAGTAGAAAACAATAAAAACGAATAATATATTTCAGCTAATAAAAAGGCTTCTCGCAAAAAAAAAAAAAAAAAAAAGAAAAAAAGCCAACCTACATCCTTCTAAGGAACATAAAGTTGTCTCCAGCGGTGTTTGTAGAACATTTATTTATTTTTATTTTTTTGCGGTGAACGCATCAGAGATTGTATAAAAGAAAAGAAAAAGTTTTTATCCAATGGAGCAAAATACATTAGTAACATGTTTTGCTGAATGTACTCAATTTATTTGTTTGGATCTGTAGTGGATGGGTTAATTATGTGGTAATATTTGTTGAGAATAAGTTGCGTGTCAATTAACTACTTCCACTAACATCAAAATAAAATACAAAATTCAACTGAATTGTTTTAAAACGTAACAATTAGATTTATTTAGGTTGGTGTACAACATGCAAAGACAAGGTAGGACAGAGTCGTGTCCCTTTGATTTGGAAATATTTGTACCAGAGTTCATATTACGAACAAGACATATTTAATTAGAAAATAATAAAACATTCAAAACAATGTACAAGCAGAATATTTGGTATATGTTATGTTGGCAAATATGTATGATGTTTTAGGTTTCAGAATGTCTTTCTTGTAATCGTTCGTTAATGTTGATATTAAAGTTGTTAATATTAAGTGTCTTTTAAACAGAAAGTTCTTAAGAAGTAATTTACCTTTTACTGTAATATTGAAATTGTAATTCAGAAGAATAAAGTTTGGAATTGTGAGTTCTAAAGTTGGTAAAAGTTCAGGAGTGATTTCAGAGGTTGGTGAGTGAGTGTATTAGAGTTGTTTCGTGTTAAATAAATTTAACTTTGTAACTTCAAAAGTATGAGTGACGTGGAGTTGTTTGGCAGTTGGTTATCCGTCACGAATCTCACTGGTAAACTTGTATTCGTGCATCGTATTTATTTACATTCCTGGTCACGTGAATGGCTCGCGAACACATTTCAAGATTTTTGGCGGTATTTTGTGTTTAAACACGTGTGCGTAGGCGTTGTTATTACTTTGAGATATATTGGCCAATCAGAAGCAATTATTGTAAAACTTGCGTCTGGAGCCTGGATTGTGTTTAGCTTGCACAAAAATCTATAACTAACATGAAAATGTAAATTAGAAATGTTTTTAACATTTCTTGTCCAATGAGGATGTAGTGCACTCAGTAATTGGTTCTGATCCACTGGCATATGGAGGTTAAGCTCTATAGATCTCTGACCCTGTGTTTGAAAATACGCTTTTTTAAACATTATCTTGCAGCTTTATTTGAATAAGTCACATTATTGTAATAGCAGCAGCATTCTTCCTTTATGTATAATTTTTTTTTTTTAACTGGTTTGATCTGTCACGGTATATCTTCTGAATAGACAACCGCTGAAAGAGGCGACCAAACATTACACGATGCCGGGGCACATAATTATTAAGCTTAGCTTAGTTTGGCTCAAGGATGATGTGTTCGATAAAGTACGCCACAAAGACCCGTTGAAACTGCTTAGCAACCTTGGCATATTTGGGAAGGTTATTAGATTAATCAATAAACTATACTGGCAGCAAATCGTCTGCTTACGGATAGAAAATATAGATATACAGAAATAGAAAGGCGTTTAAGTTGAGGATGTGTCTTCTCACCGGACTTGTTCAACTTGTACAGCGAGGCAACTCTGAGAGAATTAGATATCCTAGCAGGATTCATTATTGGCTGCCACAATCTTAAAAACATGAGATATGCAGATGACACAGTGCTGATAGTGAGACACGGAAAAAAAAACTACAAGGCGCATTGGGATAGCCAGAGATGCATTCTAAAACCTAGGCAGAGTATTAGGAAACAGAAAACATTTTGTTAGGAACAAAGAAAAGAATACTTAACTGTTACGTGATATCTGTCCTCATATATGTCAATGAATGCTGGACAAACTCCCCAAAGAAGAAGAGGAAACTTGACGCAATTGAAATTTGTTTCTACAGAAGGATGCTGAGGATACCATGGACAGAGTATGTGAGCAACGACGAAATTTTAAAGGAAATGGTAACAAGAAAGAAACTTATGCTTTATATCAGGAAGAGACAGTTGAAATTTCTAGAGCACATAATGAGAAAAGAGGGCTTGAAAAATCTGATACTCACAGGATAGATCGAAGGCAAGAGGGTCAGAGGAAAACAAGCATAACATACTTAATGAATTTGAGTAAATGTGATATGTTCCGGAAAGGGATATATTTGAACGAAGTAGCTAAGTGGTTTTGGCTACTTTAACTAAGTAGAATACGGTAGCAGTAATCGACTGGTAAGTGTCGTAGTCGCAGGTAAGAAGTGTAGATCAATGGCGTAGTCCAATGGGCGTCGTTATAGACTTAGCTCTCAGACTAAGGCTCTTGACTCTCCTACACGCCCGTCGGTATTTATGACGGACACCAGCCAATCATATTCCACTAGGGGGAACACAGGTGTAAGCATATATTATTATATCAAAATGGATGACAAAACAGGATTTAGGATAAATAACAGAAAGACATTTATTAAGAGCTACGAATGACAGGAAATTGTGGAGAGTCATGATCGCCTACATACTGAGGGGACACAGCTCATAAAGAAGAAGGAGAAGAGGAAGATGGGAGACCAAGACAGGATTGAACTTACTACTCCAGTGTAACAGACATTCTCCTTAATCTCCGAGATGGCTAATTGCGATCTTTTGTCGTGTGCAGTATCAGCTGTGTGTTTACAGGCTCTTTAGACTGCATAATTGTCATATTTTAGTATTGTGGAATCGCAAATAAATATTTATCTTCTCTTGAATAAGTTTACCCAAAGAAAAAAAATAGGAGCAAGTTTATTTGTAAGGACAACAGAGATCAGTGCTGAAACAAGAAATCGAGAAACAGCGCAGTATCAAACGCAACCAATCAATAAATAAAACAAGGTTATAAATATAGATAAAAGAAAGGTTATTGACGTTTCTCTTGCCATTTCATTGAAGTTTACTGCGAATAAGATCTTACATGACAGCAACCAGATGTTGCATCTACAATTACAAACACTCGTAATGCATTAAAAGATACTCTTTAACATATGGAACAATGAAAAGCTTTTACTTATTCTAACGTTGTTGTGGATTTGAATCAGCCCACAACAAGGAAAAATGCGAGAAAGGTGTTTAAATATGAAAATATAAAATTAACTAAGTTTTTTTTCTGACCGTGTATGTGTGTTAAAGATTTTTAAGTCTTTGTAGCTGTTTGTTAAGTTGAAAAGAAATGTGATTTCTTTGCGTGTATGTGCGAGAAAAAAGGAGCAAGTGAGAAAGTGAAGAGGAAAGTGTAAGTGTCACGTATTTTGTTAAGGAAAACGGATGAATGGGTAAGCGATTCTCTTTTAAGACGCCGTCGTAAAATGTTGTCGCAGTTATCTTTTTACTGCTTTGTCTGGTTTAGAAACTTTGCTTAAATAACCTTCAAAGGGATCACAAAGCATTTTTTTATTGTTGGAGTGAACTCAACCTTTTGGTTGAAAAATGTTAAATATTTCCGTCTTCGCTCCACAAATACCCCTTCAGATTGAAAGTTCATATATATATATATATATATATATATATATATATATATATATATATATATATATAAGGCTCAAACACTAATATTCTATTGTTATAATTAATTACATTGGATCGTAATCACGATCGAATTCATCAGACCTACAATGGATCGTAATTACGATTCCAATGTAATAAATTTTAACCATGGAATATTAATGTTTGAACCTTTTATATTATATTCTTACTTTGTTCTAGAAATTGAGTTCTACCTGGGTTCTATCCTCTTGGGAATTTATATATATATATATATATATATATATATATATATATATATATATATATATATTTCTCTATTCTCTCCTTTCCTTTTCAATATATTCCGTTAAGTTAACCGATTAAATAGGTCAATGTCTGGTCCCTCCTCCATCAATACTAAGTATGATAGAAAGAAATATTAAAATAAACCCTCTCTAAACTCGGCCATGTCTCTCACACCACTCCTCGCCACCCTCTCTGTTAAATTACATAAACTTAATACTGCCCGTCAAAAGTGTAAATTTTCATTTCATATTTCGTTTCAACTTTTTGGAAGTGATGTCTGAGGATCCAGCATCCTTTAAAAGGTCTCTGGTGAAATAAATTATTACAATGGAGCCTTAAAGTCGTCTGTTTTTTCTTTAAAATATATGTGTGTGTATATTGACCACTAATATTATCAATATCTATCTATCTATGGCTGGTTGGTTGAGAATTTTGTAGTTTGTGATTTACTACTGTCTGGAAATTGTGTTGCAGAAAGTTGTTGTTCTGTACAAAAATGGTACATAACCAGGTTTCATTCTATCTATGGACATTGTCTCTTTTACAGTCTTTGAAAATTGTGAAATACTTTTCATGTTTTTCAATGTCTTGATATGGTCCAGAGTACTTTGGCAATAAGAGTTTCTTTATCATATCTTTACGAAGAAAGAGCGTATTCTCAGGTCTGTAGTTCTTTAGGAATGTATGTTGTTGGTGTGAATATTGTGACATCACCCCGTGGCCTCTCTGCCCCGTCGCCGCCCTGTCCTGTGACGACCAATGTGACTTGGTATTCGTCGTGGCACCAAATGTGACGTTCTAACCCTTTGCTGATTCGGATGGGAATCTGGTTAGATTCGGTATCAGCTTTGTCGTTCCCAGCTCGCCTCCAACGTCTGGTTACCGAAGTAACTGCTTTGATTTCTAGTCTAACCTACCCACGTTGTGATTTGATCTTAGGTAGACGAAATCAATCAGTCGCCGGGCCGCAATGCAAGCCGAGTCTGAGCAAAGGTAACACCGCACAAGTATATGTAAAAGAAAATAACGTAACAACTCGAAAAGTTCAAATGTGTTAAAAAAAGTATAACAATATTTTATATCTGGTTACTGAATACAGAACTGCGTCTTTCTCACAAACCGCTAATATGGATACGTGAGACTTTACGTTTGCTAGGCGAGTCTTAACATCTTAAGTTGTTTTTTCAAGAAACTGGTTTTTGGTGTATTTTCAGGCGATATTCGTAAAACTTGTTTTGGTGGTGTGAGTCTAAGTCGTTCTTCAAAAATAAATTGTTCTTGGTTAGAAGTTGAAGTCGGGATGCGTGGATCTTCAGTCAGCTTCCTGCGAGGCGGGTCTCAGAGCTCACAGCTCAACTCTTCGTCTCTCTCTCCAACTGCTTTCTGTGTTACTCCGTCCACTTGCTGCGACTCTGCTTATATGGACGCCGACTAAAACCGGGGTGGGCCTGTCAGGGTTTGAGGTTCTTTGATAATTCTAAATCCACAATAAGGATTTTCTTTGTTTTCGGACAGGAAAATTTATTACTTTCCATTTTTGGAAGTCCATTACTTTCTACTTTAAGGGAATCGTCCTCCCAAATTCTTCCTTTCTCATATTGGTATCTCACACCAATCCCCTCAGAGGGCGTCAACAGGTTTCCCTTCTTTCTCACATGTTTACCTTCGCCTACCGCTCACGCCACCATTCAGCCAATGAACGCTCAGCAGCGTGGGTGTTTGCAATTATTGCTGAAAGGAGAAAAAAAATTATCTTCCTTTTTTTTCTTCTTTCTTTCTCTTCCCTGCGCAGACCTCCCACGACTCGTAGTGTGGTCCCTAATCTCTATCTTAACAGAATGACGTCTGGAATTTGTCAACGAGATTTTCGTCAAATAATCATCGGGGTTGATCAGTGAATCTCTTTGTCTTCTCAATGCCTACGTGCTTCCGTCGCCACCGTCTGTCCAGGCAACAAACTCTTATCATGGATAAGTCTGAACATAAAACAGGTGTTTTTCCCAAAACCAAATGATATCTCCGAAAGATAGTTAATGGTTTATTCCTTTCCTTTTCTCTCTGTGGGTGGCCTTCAGCTCATGTCTTTCTCGGTCAATTTCTTATCGCCTTAATTATTTCAGCTTCTTCTCGCTTTAATTATTTCTCGCTTTTCATTTCACGCGACCGCTAAATAGTGTCACAATAGTAACTAGTTCATTCTATCTTTAAAAGCTTGAACAAAATTTGTATGTTGTGATATGTGATCGGCCTCGAAGTACAGGGTCTCCCCCAAGAATTGACATAATTTTAAAAGCAATTATCTTGAAAACTACAAAGTAAAACTATTACATCTCCACCACGCCCGATCCATCTTATATAAATGACGCCAATATTTCCCCCATTGTTGTCTGGCTTTTGCAGATATTATTTCTTGTTTTATTTTGCCACATTCTAAACTTCCTAGCGCCAACTCTCACAGCCATGTCCACATCCCCAGTCGACTGTGAACGTATGGACAACACCTCGCTTACTGGATCTAAAAACTAACACAGCGTGGGCAGCGAGCAGGACTTGACCAATTGAACGGTCGAAATAGTGTACGGGTACTCAGGGAGCGTACGGCCAGTTACACCTATGTTCGGTTCGGGCCGAGTGGACACCTCAACCCAAAGAGGAAGACGCCGGAGGTTGGGGAAGAAGTGGTAGATTAGACAAAGTTGAAACAAATCTCGAAAAGCCGCAAAGTACCTCTGTTATCTTTAACAAAGGTCTATATTTGCGTCAATACCTCAGTAGGCCTTATAAGTCAAATCAAAATAAAATATAACTGTTCTCAAGTTATATTTACACAAATTTATAACTTTTCTCAAGTTATATTTCAACAAATTTTAGCTTCGGAATTCTACCGGAGCTAATAAAAAATATTTGTACAGAGTCGCCCGAAACGAAAAATTCACTAACCCATTCCTTAAATAAAATTAGATATATAGCAATTAAAGTTAAATAAATATTAACTATATTAAGAAAATAATTCGACACTGTAAGTCGAATATTCGAGATAAAACACGTTACTTTACGAGGCAAACTAAATTAGTTGCCTACGAAGCCAGAATACAAAGCGTCTTAATTGACCAAAGAAAATTCTCTGACTGAGGACAATCTTTCGCGATTAAAGGGAGGCGCCGTCTCCCGTCTCCAACCCCATAAAAAGGCGCCAATAAAAAACCATCGTCTACTTTGCTATCAGAGGCGTATCGTTCCAAATTTCAATACATTAAATATTTCTTTACTGAAGTTATTGAAATGTCTTCGAATTTTAATATTCTAAAATTTTGCAAATAAAAAACTCTCAAACTGATGCTATTTTGCTCCATTCTAATTGAACGCCTTTTCTGATCGATCAGCTTAGTATGGCTGCCAGTAGAAAATAAGAATAGCGCATTGCTGTGATGTATTAGTTAACCTGGTTGATTATGACTAATGACGAGTGAGTTCGATTTTTTTACTGGTAGCCCATTTCCAAATTTGACAAAAAATAGACTAACCATTGTTGACACGTCAGTAAATCATTCAACTTAACTTTAAATAAATATGATGGGAACAGGATATCGAAAGAAATACTATCGTGTATTTATATTTTTTCGTTTGAGAGAGAGAGAGGGAGAGAGAGAGAGAGAGAGAGAGAGAAATAAGACAAAAATAGTACAATAGGTGTCAAGATTTATTTCATTTTGTTTTTCGTGAAAATATATTGCCTAATCATAGAGTGATAAGTAATGTTTTAAATTAGCAACATATGTTGTTTTGTCTTCAGTGGATTCCATTTGGAGATTACAATATATACTATAGCAGTTTTGTGTGCGTATGTGGAGGTTTTCTAAGCGTAGCTTAAATGTGACTCGTCGCCGAAAATATTGAACAATCAGCAAGTATCGAATTCACTATTCAGTCGTAAATGATCTAACAAGACATGCTTGCTAACCATTACACCATATAAGACTGACCAAATGATTTTCTGAGCGTACATTAGACATGGCACAAGACCGCATGTGTGGAGCATTCAGCAAGTATCAAACTCAATATTCAGTCGTAATTGATCTACCTCGCTTACCATTACACCACATAAAAGTGACCAAATGATTTTTTAAGCGTAAGTGAGATATGACGTGTGTGTGTGTGTGGATGTAGTAATTGCACAGCTTTAATATTTGAATAAATGAAGAAAGATTAAACTTTTGCTCCAAATAATTCTTTTCACTATTCTTTGACCATATCTTTTTAAATACTTTGTTTTAATATTCATTTTTTTAAAAACAAGTATTTTTCATTTTTTTTAAATTTAACTTTTTAAAATTTACCTTTATTTGAATAAAAGAATAATCATTTTTTCATATAATTGTTGGTGGCCCTCAAAAAGAAAATTTTGATTCGGAAAGACGGAGCAACGTCGGGTAATTTTGATATATTTACTTCAATGTATTAAAGAAACGATTCCTATTATGATTAGCCATCTGAAAGCGATAGCCCAAAACATCGACTATTATTTTCCGTCCTCGAGCACAGAAAAGTATGATTTGATTCGAAATACCTTCATAAATGTTCCTTCCAATATTGGACTTCAATTATGTGAAGAAGAAGAATTGACCACCATTTCTAGTGATCGAGGGATCAAAATGAAATTTTCAACGGTATTCATTCGTATATTTTGGATTTCATTTCGAATGGAATATCCCACATTAGGTAAAAAGGATTTATCAGTTTTATTGCGATTTTTTACTTCTTATTTATATGAATTAGGCTTCTTAACCTTAAATAACATAAAAAATAAGAAGTGAGAAAGACTACACTCAACTGAAGTAGAAATAAGGGATTACTTACCACACACTTGACCAAACATTGAAGAAATCGTGAAAAAAAAACAGTTAAGGTTTCACACTAAATAAGTTCCACAAATAGTTGAATCGAAACATTTAAATAAAGAAAGTTTATAATTATGCGTTTATTTCTTTTAAAAAATGTGGTTTTATTTCATAGTATTTAAAAGCATACTCTTTAAAATTTTGCTGTCGTGATATTTTCATTTGCTCCTAGGTGTGCCGTTGATTAAAAAGGTTGAGAAACACTGATCTAGCGAGACAAGTTTGCTAACCATTATATCACATCGAAGTGGCGTTTTGAGAACGTCTATAGAGATTTTCTAAGCGTAGCTTAGATGTGGAACAAGGACGCAAGTATGGGACACCAAGTGAGGATCGAAATCACTTTTCAGTTGTAAATGATCTAGCGAGACAAATTTGTTATTACACGACGTCAAAGTACCCTTGTGTGCGTGTAAACAGAGTGCATTGGGCAAATTGTCGCCATTTTATATTTTTAATTTTGCGCATGCGCGTTGTTTTTTTTTAGTTTGTTGACTGCACAGTATAGTAGGATCAGTTGAGCACCGTCCGTGAGAAAAAGAGTACAATGACGCAATTTAATACACCAGAAATTTGAAAAATCGAAGCTGTACTGCTTGGCATTCGCGCCGGAACCTCCAAAACGAACATTTCAGAATGTTTGGGTGTCAATCTGAGGTCGGTGTAGAGGATTCGAAAAGAGTTGGATGAGTCTAATGGTGATTACGAAGGTGTTTGGAGTGGTCAGTAGTGATGGCGAGTGGTCAGTAGTGATGGCGAGTGGTCAGTAGTGATGCCTCCATTCATCTTCTCTTAGGACCCTTGACTCAATACGGAGGACTAAATCACGCGCCTTGAGAAGATAATGCTGCCCTGGGTCAAGAGGATGGCTGTTGGAAGACCCTAACTCTAGCAACAGGAATCTGCACCATGACACACAAACAGGAGAACCCAGTCATGGATGTCAGAGAGTTTCTGCGGCATCACCTCTTACATCTGGATACTTAACTCCACAGACTGCAACCCTCTTGATTATCGTGTGTGGATGGGGAAGCAGTTGAGCGAGAGACTAACAGAACTCCTTGTAACACCAAAGATGAACTGAAGGCAAGGATTATGGCAGTATTCACTAACTTAAACAAGGAGACTGCCCAGAAGAGACGCAGAATATTCTAAAATCGTCTGAAGGCCGTAGTTGAAGCCCCTGGTACATTTATTGAAAAAAAAAATACTCTTTATTATATCAAGATATTTTATGTCATTTTGGCAAATATATCTGTTAAAATGAGATATCAATGTTATTTTCATATTTGCGACAATTTAGACAACAATTTATCCATCGCACCCTGTATGTATTCGTGCATAAGAGAGAGAATGGTAGACAAGCAAATAAAAGGAAACACAAGAAGAGAGAGAAAGAGAGAGAGAGAGAGAAAGAGGAAAGGAGAGGAAGAGAATGCGAAAAAAAGAGAGAGGGGATGGAAAAGAGAGGGAGAGGAAAAGAAAACGAAACACACAGAAGAGGAGAGAGAGAGAGAGAGAGAGAGAGAGAGAGAGAGAGAGAGAGAGAGAGAGAGCAAAATATATTTCCATACGCTACCGCTTCGCTCGTAGAGCAAAACTGCCGCTGATAATTTTTTTATCTCCTTTCTGTCAGGCATCAGCAAATATTTAAAAACGAGGTGTTTATGTAACCAATGATGTCACTGGGATGGGAAGTTTTTACACATCTGGTCGATTCTCCAGACTTGACACATACAGCCTGTCAATTATTTACTCTGTTCAATGTAACAGACATTATTTGATCAGTATTTACAAGAACAATATATATATATATATATATATATATATATATATATATATATAATCCTTCTATAATAGAAGATACTCCTATCGTCTTCCTTCCAGACCTGGACGATCATAGCTCTCCACATCTTCCTTTCTTTTGTGGCTGTAAGCAATGTTTATCCCCGTACTATCCACCCTCCAGACCATGTTCTGCCATTAATTTCTACAACAATTTTATATTCGTAATTATACGCGTACGGCATTTTTTGGGAAAATCCGTAGTTATTATAATATAATAACGGCTTCAATCTGCTATAATATTTAAAATTATAACAATCGTAGCGAATCTATTTAATGATGTCTATATGACGTCATTGTGAAACTGCCGTCACTGGTTGGTGGACAGTGCGTGTACGTAGCGGATTTGTGTATCAATG
Source organism: Acanthosepion lycidas (assembly GCA_963932145.1). NCBI lineage: Eukaryota > Metazoa > Mollusca > Cephalopoda > Sepiida > Sepiidae > Acanthosepion > Acanthosepion lycidas. The sequence goes on from OZ010585.1 coordinate 121,611,098, forward strand.
AATGACTCAGTCAAGTACAGGACGCATGCACGCGATCCATATATTATGCTTAGCACGTAAACTACGATAAAAATATAAAAGAGATAGATATATAATAATTTTTATGCAGGATTTGCTTGAAACATGAAAACTATTTCAAGGCTTAGAAACGTGTACGACACAGAAACATTTCAAAAGTTCTGACACAAGGATCTATTTGAATTGCCAAAAAAAAAAGTTGATTTATCTGCGAAAGATATTAGAACCGTCCGGAACATTTATTGAGAAGGAAGCACCTGCAAGCAGATAGAAAATGAACTGAGCAAGTAGACAAAAAAAAAAAAAAAGAAAAAAAAAAGAAATGGAAAGAGGAATAAGAAAAGATAAGATAAGAAAAGCCTCTTCTCGACGGATTTATTTAAGCACCAGAGCGAGGGTGATCCTGAAGGAACTACGAGTACTACTCGGATTTATCATCGGCAGACATTCCTGTAAATACACGACAACTTTGAAATATGATACTGTTTTAATCTAGACAGGGTTACTGAATGAGGAATAACCAAAACGGAGGTTGGAAATGAAATAGTAATCTTTATAATATCAACAAAATACAATATTCGCCAGCGGCCTGAAGTAGGTAAACCACTGTTTGTGGGAGACTACTTAGCATATTACCCCCACTTAGAATAGTGTCCAACGTATTTGTAGTGGATGGGTTAATTATGTGGTAATATTTGTTGAGAATAACTTGCGTGTTAATTAACTATTTCCACTAACATCAAAATAAAATACAAAATTCAACTGAATTGTTTTAAAACGTAACAATTAGATTTATTTAGGTTGGTGTACAACATGCAAAGTAAAGGTAGGACAGAGTCGTGTCCCTTTGATTTGGAAATATTTGTACCAGAGTTCATATTACGAACAAGACATATTTAATTAGAAAATAATAAAACATTCAAAACAATGTACAAGCAGAATATTTGGTATATGTTATGTTGGCAAATATGTATGATGTTTTAGGTTTCAGAATGTCTTTCTTGTAATCGTTCGTTAATGTTGATATTAAAGTTGTTAATATTAAGTGTCTTTTAAACAGAAAGTTCTTAAGAAGTAATTTACCTTTTACTGTAATATTGAAATTGTAATTCAGAAGAATAAAGTTTGGAATTGTGAGTTCTAAAGTTGGTAAAAGTTCAGGAGTGATTTCAGAGGTTGGTGAGTGAGTGTATTAGAGTTGTTTCGTGTTAAATAAATTTAACTTTGTAACTTCAAAAGTATGAGTGACGTGGAGTTGTTTGGCAGTTGGTTATCCGTCACGAATCTCACTGGTAAACTTGTATTCGTGCATCGTATTTATTTACATTCCTGGTCACGTGAATGGCTCGCGAACACATTTCAAGATTTTTGGCGGTATTTTGTGTTTAAACACGTGTGCGTAGGCGTTGTTATTACTTTGAGATATATTGGCCAATCAGAAGCAATTATTGTAAAACTTGCGTCTGGAGCCTGGATTGTGTTTAGCTTGCACAAAAATCTATAACTAACATGAAAATGTAAATTAGAAATGTTTTTTCTTGTCCAATGAGGATGTAGTGCACTCAGTAATTGGTTCTGATCCACTGGCATATGGAGGTTAAGCTCTATATATTTATGAGGATTAGGATATACACATTAGTGTCCATAGGTACGATATATAAAAGAAAGAAAGAAAGAAAGAAAGAAAGAAAGAAAGAAAGTGTTGTAACCTAGAAAGGGTTACTGAATGAGGAATAACCAAAACGGAGGTTGGAAATGGTAATCTTTATAACATCAACAAAATACAATACTCGCCGGTGCCTTTTAATGAGTAAACCGCTGCTAGTGGTCGACTAAGCATATCATCCCCAATAGTGTTCAACATCTTTATGAGGATTAGGACATAACCATTAGTGTTCATAGGTACGGCATATAACAAATACATATATATAATAGGATCTTTTCATGTCTGAAAATAATGCATTTCGAGGATACGCCCCTTGTGAGGGGACCTCCTCTCGAAAACTAACCGTTTGCTGCACCATATTTGCAAGTTTTTGACAGCGAGCGTTTTCATGCAATGATATCAGAGAGATCAAAATAAATGCAGAGGGATGTATACATATATTTCTTAGACTACACAAAAGTATTTGATAAGTTACGATTTAAAGAGCTGTTTGAACTGCTAAGAAAACTCAATTTATGTGAAAAAGATATTAAAATGATCTACAATATATACTGGTAGAAAACCGTCTCCATTTTTCTAATTTGACTCCATTCTTCAAATCTACCATTCATCCATGCATGGAACACTGTTCACATGTATGGTCTGGTGCCCTCACTGTTCATCTCGAGGTTTTCGACAAAATCAAAAGAAGGATATGAAATGTGATCGGACCTGACTTGAGATCTCGACACCAGTCACTTTCTCACAGACGTAGTATGGCTTCCCTCTGTCTTTTCTACAAATATTTTCATGGCATCTGCTCCTGATTCTTATTCCCACTGGTGCCCCGACTGTATGAACTTAAGCGTGCTACAAAATTAACATCTTTTACTGCCGAAACAGTTAAATAGAATCGCAATTCTACTCTTCTTCTCTCGCACTTCCCGACAATGTAACTCCCTTCCTCTTACTTACTTCCCTGATTACTATAATCTTCAAAAATTTAAATGCAATGTCAATCGACATTTTCTGATGCCTTGATTCCCGTTCATTTTTATCCTTTCTTCAATCCTCACCCATACTCAGTCTTTTCCCCTACGTTCACTCTCCGTAACTCCTTGCGTACTAGTGACACCCCCGCCTCGCTTGGGGTGAAATGCTTATAAAAAAAATATCAATTGAAAATAAATGAAGTACATGAAAACAGAAAGGGCTCTTAAAACAAGGATACTTTTGTTTTTATTGGGTTTATTTGATCTATACAGTGAGACGATCCTTAGGAAGCACAAAGTCCTACCAGGATTAATTATTAGCGGACATAGTCTTAACAACATTAGATACGTAGATGACACCCTGTTAATAGCAGACAGAATGAAAGCGAGAAGAAAGGACTATGCACCAACTGTAAGAATATAAAATGAATTGCGAAATACAAATTAGAGAGGCGAAAAGCATTCCCTTCGTGTTCCATTGGTAAGACGTTTCACTCATACAGCTTCTTCCTAGAAATTTACTCCCGAGAGGAAGATTCTAGAATTGCTACATTCCAAATCTCTTCAAGTCCACTTCAAGCTATCTATATCCTTCATAATATACATTTCCTTCTTCCCTTACAACAATCCTGATTTTGTAATTCACCATAAAAAAATCTTCCTGTCTGATTATCACTCCTTTAACCTTGTGCCATACTTATATTTATATTTCATCATAATCATTTCATATTCTGGTCGACTGTGATGACGCTATAGGTAACTTGACATTCAGTTGCCTCCATTCAACGTCCTTACTGTTGATTCTGGGAAATTGTCACTGTATTTCTTTGTCTGCTTCTCTTTCTGCTTCTTTGTACCGTGTTTTGCTGGATTGTCTTGACAAGTTTTAATTATGACGTGTGTCCAAGCACTTTCAATGTGCGTCTGCTTATTGTGGCTAGGGCATGTTCATATCTTCTGACGTTTTACCTGCTTTTCTTTCTCAATTCTTCGTTGACATAGTAAATAATGTTTAGAAAACCTCAAGAGAACTGGAAAGCCGAATGTCAGATACAAATGCAGAAGAACGTTATTTGAAAAGGTACGACACAAGCATCTATTTTTTTTAAATCGGTATTATTCCAATGCCACGCAGTAAAGTCACTAAGACACAAGGAGTTACAGGGTGTGGAAGAAATAGGAACAGAAATATTAATAATAAGTGGGAAGAGAAAAGAGAAATCAGGAAGACAGCAGATGTCAATTGACATTGCATTTAAATTTTTGCAGATTAAAGTTGGCTGGATAGCATGGAGCAGGAAGGGGCTTACACAACCGAGAAAATAAACTGTTAGCATAGAACTTACGGCTCTATCTCGCTCGTTGGCTCAAATGTAAATTGATGAGATCTTGTCGACAGTTTATTTTAAATTCAAAATAACTAGACACGAAGAGCGATATTTATTCGTAATTTAATACAAAATATGACACAAGGCCAAAATGGGGATTTACGAAAAAGGATGGTATTCTTCAGTCTTAACATTAAACTTAGCTCGCAACAATCACTGACCCAAACATAGCACAATATTCTTAACACCAAAACAATGCATTCTTACTTACCATTATTACTACATCCACCATAATAATTCAATGTCTCTATGAAAAAACCTAACTAGTTCCCATACCACAGCGAAGAGCAATATTTATTCTGTTATCTACAGAAATGTGGCACAAGGCCGAAAAGGGGATTGGGGAAAGGACGGTCTTCTTCTGTCTTAACTATAACTTAGCTAGCCGCAAACACTGACCCAATCGTACAAAACAATATTCCTTACACCAAAACAACACATTTATACGTACCTTTCTTACTACAACCACCATAATACCTCTTTGCCTCTATGAAAATACTAACTAGTCCCCATGTTTACAATTCGTTGTCTGTGGTGGGGGAATAAAATAACAATTCTAAAACATAACCCCAATGAGTATTTACAATATGAATACAAAAAAAACTATTTACAAGAAACTAAAGAAAATAAGATTAGTAATAAAAAAAACCCCCACAATCACTAAATGTGGCAGAAACATCACTTCACTGGCCGAAATCAATGCGGGACTATAATAGTATAAAACATTCATTCATCCCAAGCACTCACACTGACATGCACTCATTCAGACACGACAACAAATACGAAACAAAAAAAACACTCACGCGAAACGAAAGGCGCCCCGCATCCACCAGCGAACTGACATCACTGACCACCTAACGAGGGAGGGATGGGGAAATAAAACTTAAGGAAAATTAGGGACAGAAATAAAAGGGGCCAATGAGCAAACAAACCCTAGCTAAGTTAACTGAAAAAGGAAACTAAAGTATCAAAAAAATGGAAACCTAAGCTAGCCTAATTTTGGGATGGGTTGCACAAGTTCAACCGAGGAAGAGCAATATCCTGATGCCTAACCGGCATTAATGTGCCACACAAGGTCAGCCCCTTTCACACGACACAAGCGCGCAAGATTCACCCCTACCACAGCGAAGAGCTAATCCGAACAATTACCATGAAAGTATTTATAGAAAATACACAGGGAGGCAACCATACGGCGGTGGGAAAGTAACTGAAGCTAAGCTGCCAGATCCGGATCAATAATATTGTTAAATTTTCTTTGTATTTTATCAAGGAGCTCAAGGTAAATAGCAGGGGCACCAGATCATATGTAGGAGAACTAGGAAATCTTTATTTATTTCCGAAATATATTAGAATCATCCGGAGAAATTATTGAGAAGAAAACGCCTGCTTACGGATAGGAAACGAATTGAAATACAAGATAGGGCTAAAAGAAACACGCTCTAAACAAAGGAAGTTAATTTTATAACTGAATAAATTATACTTTAAATTTGTATGAATGATTACATTAAAAAACACCTGGGAATTTTTTACATCGACTGAATATTATAATCTGGCAATCCAAACTCTAAACTAAGTATTAGAAACAAAAAAAAAAAAAGAAAAAGAAAAGAAAATTACTGGACTGTTATGTGTTGCATAGCACCCCCTTATGGGGGTGGTCTCCTCTCGTCTTCTCCCGGCTGGCGATTGCTAATTGTTTTATGAAATGAAAGACTCTAAATACAGAGAATCTTAACTATTTTTATTAATCATGTGGGCATGTACATTATCTAACTATCCAATGGGGGGGGGTCTCACTGTGGAGCCGTTTCGAACACGAAAAAGAACACGTCTACATCGCTTGACGAGTAAGAAATAACTCGCTGAAACATTTTCCTATCCCTTTCCCACGCTAATTCCACCTTTGTGCCACACTTTGTCAAAGCATTCAAAATATCTAATGCTCTGCTCCTCGAGGTGTGTTTGTCGTCAAGAGCCACACTAAGTCTGTGTGTAAGAAAGAAAATATATAAATTCACTTTCAAATGTTTAGGTTTTATTACAATTTTCGTCGTCGTTTTTTTTTTTTAAAAACAATAAACATTTCCGAGGGTTGAAAGTAGTGAAAATAATAGTGGTGTCAAGGGAAAAAAAAACGTCCTTTTGACATTTCATTCTTTTTTCGTGCCTGAAGTTCCAAGTTTGTCGGAAACTTCATCAATACTGGAAAGAGCGATAACAGTGGAATTTAGAAATTTTCCTGAAAATGTTTTTGATATAATGGAATATGCATACACCTGAGTTCCCCCTCACTAGAATATGATTGGCTGGTGTCCATCATAAATACAGACGGACATGTAGGTACGACAGAGTTTAAGTCTATGACGACACCCATTGGACTACGCCATTGGCTATTCTATTGATCTACACTACGACGAGTACCAATCGATTATTACTACCCTGTACTACTTGGTTATAGTAGCCAAACCCACTTAGCTACTTTGATCAAATATATCCCTATCCGGGACATATCAGTTTTAATAGAAAATATTTCATAAATTTCAACCGACAGTAGCAAGTGCTGTTCAGTCTATGAAAACCGAATGTTTCTTTAACGGCTAAAAATTACCATTATCATTTAAGATATGGAGAATAGGTGCTACTGTTGCTATTTATCCCCCAACCCTGCAATGTGAGGAGATATGGCGCAAAGACGGTTTGAAGTGTGTAACCCAAGTATGTGCACGTGGGCTAAATCAAAAAATTGTCCGGTCCCTGTTACCAACATCGCACTGGCGTTAATATTCCACTGGCCCTCCTTCTTTGGTATAATAAAGGAAGTGCTGACACAGTGTTGGAATCCCCAGGACTAGGCATTCCTCATTTATTTGTTGTGTTCTGCCCGAAGACAGAAACACAATCGAAAGATAAAATGTAGTCTAGATACTTAGTATTTACTTGCTGCTACCGCCCAAGCTAACAGGATGTGACACAAGGTCAGTTTAATGTGGGGAGCCCGAGCGTGTAGGTTCTGCTGGTTATTGGTATTATTACCAATCCCCTATCTTTAGTGCGATGAGGGAGGTACTGCCGAAGACAGAGGCACAATTGAGAGACGAAATGTAGTTTTTCCGCCCGTAGGCAGATACTATACTTTGATCCCAGTCCGAAGGCTACAAATTGAAGACAGCTATTTACAAAGCACAGCTTAGGTTTGGCACAAGGTCGAAAGTATGGAACGCCCAATGAGGATCGCAGTCAGTACTCAGTCATAATTGATATAGTGAGACGAGATTGTTAACCATTACGCCATGACGAAGTGCCCAGGGTGTGAAAATAAGCGCAACTTCAGTATCACTGACTGCTCTATTTATTTCTACTTTTACAGAAAATATGTCACAAGGTCAAGAATATATGGGGAACATAGTCTTCATCTATCCTATATTTATCTAAACTAGTCAAAATCACTGACTCAAACATAATATAGTTTTCCTTACAGCAAAGCAACACACACTTACTTACCAATCAGTCACTGTAGTAATTTACTTAGTACTTTACTTAGATGTGGCACAAGGCCGAAAGCATAGGGCACACAGTGAGTATCAAAATCACTATTCAGTCGTAATTAATCTAGTGAGACAAGCTTGCTAAACATTACACCACGTCGAAGAATCCAAAAATGATTTTCTAAGCGTAACTTAGATGTGGCACAAGGCCGAACGTATGGAGCATCCAGTGAGCATCGAATTCCCCTTTCAGTCATAATGGATCTAGTGAGACAAACATTAAACCGCGTCGAAAGCACCAACTCGCCAATCGCCACAATACGGCAATTTCTCGTCGTAATTAGTACCCATATCTACAATTTATCTGTGTGGGTGGGGGAATAAAAACAACTTTTGAAAATGTCACCATAATGCATAACTCGAGCAGCACTGTCTGCTCGTTCGATGAATGCCGAATGGTATTTTCTTAAGCGTAGCTTTGATGTGGCACAAGGTTGTAAAGGTAAACATGGATAAATGTTCTCGCAAAAAGACATAGTTGTCAAAAGAACAGCTTTTTCCCCCATGAAACTGATTTTGTAACTACCTTCAGCAATGTTCATTGTTTTAAAAAAACGATGTTTAGAATTGTAATAAAACCTAAACATATAAGGAAAGTGAATTTATACATTTTTTGTTCTTGAGAACTTACAACAAAAATATTAAACGCTATTTATTTATTAGATTGCTTGATCTAGCGAGACACGCTTGCTAACCATTGTGCCACGTCGAAACGCCCAATGCTTTCATTTAAAGAAATGGATAATATTATCATTACTATTATTATTATTATTTTTACCATATGGGGATTTTCTAAGCGTAGCTTTGATGTGGCACAAAAACAAATGTATGTATCACCCGATGCAGATCGAACTTATAGGTGGTTATTCGCCGCTCACACCATAGCAGCAGAAATTAGCCTCGTGTTCATAGAGATAAAAGCATACTTAACAGGAAATAAAAAGTACAGAAATAACAGGAAAAGCATGGAAAATTGTATGTTAGTTTCATACAATTTATTTACATTTTTTGTGTATTTTTTTAGGTTACAATTGTTTAATGGTATATGTGAGAAAAGGGAGAATTTACTCTGCAGTATTACAAGCCATATCACAGAGAGAAGTTACACACGTGTTGCCCGTACCAAGGTTCATGGTGAAAAGATTGAATTTAATGTCTTTTGGCGGGATATCTGTATTTCCGGCAGGAATAGTTTTTGTTGATGGTGGGAGTGTTATTTATTATTTTTTATTTAATTTATTTTATACAACGTTTTTATGTTATTGTTTTATTTTATTTATAATTTTCATTATTATTATTTTATATTTTATTTTTATTTATTTATAATAATGTCCTTACATCACACGCCCACCAAGTTAGCTGAGCTAATCGGTAGTGATGGATGCCTACCTAAAATAAAAAAGCCATTATTTTTATTTATTTATTTTTGTTTTTGAAATCTCCTCCCGGGGCGTATAGTTGTGTTTTCTTATAATGGCATTTGTTGTTGAAGTGATTGCTTTGAACAGTGTTCAGCAGTTTGTTTTTGTTTGTTCAGGGAGTAATTTTTTTGTTTCTTGTTATCGTTTTGTGGTGTCACTGTTGTTGTTTTTTTTTATCTCTCGGTAACGACAGTGAGGAATTTTTTTTTTTTTTTTTAAGGAATTTTATGTTATTAGGTATTTTCATGTCTGGTATATAGTGTCCAAAGTACGGAGGATTTCTTCGCGGAGTGTAACAGTCCTTCATAAAGTAGTGATATTTTCATCTTTAGTCAGAAAATTGTTTAATTTTTTTTTTTTTTTTTGTGGTTTTTGGTAGCGGTAGAACTGTTAGGTTCTATTCGTGGTTTAGAGAAGTTGTAGTTGGATTTCAGTGACAGCGATAAGTATATTTTTCATTTCAATTTGTAAGGCATTTATCCAATATATATATTTTTTTTAAACTGACATTCTATTATTCTGTTTGTATAGGGGCAGATTGTACAGATTGGCAAACATTGGCACACATTTCACATTTTGCGAACCAGCCATTTGAGGGTATTTTCATAAGTTCCGGAATTTTAACGGAAACTAACCGGTTTCGTTCCATGTCGAGAATTGTATGCAAATAAAAAAAATGTGGATAAAGGGAAATGCTCACTTGTTTTTCCTTCTTTGCTTGGTTATTTTTTTTTACGTCGAGAATTCCGAAGTTTTTATTTATTTATTTATTATTTATTTATTTTTTGTTGTATGTTGTTAAACACCAAACAATGTGATAAATAGGAAGGTTTTTGGACGTCTGGTATCACCAAAATGATGTGGATAGCCGTAGGCTTTTATCCACGTCGGTGGTCACCAAAATAATGTAGGGTATCTAACATCATATCAGCAGAAATTAGTCTCGTGTGCACGGAGATAAAAGCATACTTGACAGCAAATAAAACATAGAGAAACAGCAGGAAAGCGCAGTAAATTATATGTTAATTTCATACAATTTATTTATATATTTTTGTGTGTATTGGCATGTGCAATTTTTAGTTTGCAATTGTTTCATGATACATCTAATGATAGGAAGAAGTTACTTCATATTATTACACGCCATATCAGAGAGACGTTAGACACGTGTTGCCCATACGATGGTTCGTGGTGTAGAGATTGAATTTAATGATTTTTGGCGGGATGTCCGTATTTCCGACAGGAATAGTTTCCGTTGCATGCTGAGAGATTTTATTATTTTTATTTAATTTATACAATATTTTTATGTTTTATTTTATTTATAATTTTCATTATTATTATTATTATTATTATTATTATTATTATTATTATTATTATTATTATTATTATTATATCTTTATTTATTTATACTAATAATGTTCCTACAAACTCAGGGCCGGATTTAGACGACGAGTGAGTCCCCTCTAAATACCCCATTCCCACGAGTAGAGGAAAATGAAAGTGTTAAATTAAACAATTTGAGGATGATGATGGGTGTTTAAAATTAATGAAGGTTTATTCATAGTCTCCAATGCGTTGTGACAGGTGTAAGAAATGCCTATGACAGTGTCAAATTAAATTTGGCTGGAGTATTTCAGATAGAAATTATATAGATTTGAATGCTCGATTTTTTCACAAAATTTTTTTAAAAGCAGCTATTTTCTTAATTTTATTTGTAAACAAACAAGTTTACCAGGTTTAAAATTCTTTCAAAATTAAATTATAGATTTGTGACACGTTATTTGAGTAAAATTAGAAAATTTAAAGTTAAATTAATCTGATTTGAAATAAATATTACTTATAGCACAAAAAACGCAATATACAAGCATTTCTTAACAATGTGTCTCCTCTTTCTTTCTTTATTGAGAAGCTTCGAAGGTGTTGTAAAATTTTTAAGAAGTGTCAGTGAATGTTTCCATTTAGTTCCGTTAATATTACTATTTTTATCATTTATACACGCGATATAAATTCTAACACAGTAAAAATAAAAACAACAGACATTAATCCCCAAAAGATTCAGTACCAGTCCGTGATTGAACTATCACAATCACAATTATTTATCCGCCAGTCCTAAATAAATAAATAAAAACAATGAGTTAGGTATCTGAACTTTAAACGAAGACGTGGAGCAAAACGTTTATCATTTTGGTCTTTAGAGGTCAAATGTGAAAGAGACAATGTCGAACAAGAAATATTCTGGTTTTATACACTGACCGATGATGAATAATAATATGGTATGTTTTTTTTTTCATTGTTTTGCTTTTCCTTCTATTATTTTACGGTTTTTATTTGTTCTTTTTATGTCTCTACAAAATACCCTCCTATTGCAAGCATAGAGCGCCACGAAATAAAACTTCGTGACTAAAAACTTCGGCTGAATTAGATATTAAATTAAAAATTTTTCCCATTCAATTCACTCATTTTTTGTATTTTAAACTCAGCCTCTCGTATATTTTTAGATCTTTGTTTTACATTCAGCAGTTCCTTTATGTGCCATGCGTGATACACGCTTTCGATACATGAATGACGAGGCAGATATTTTCTCGCAGTAGGTCGCCATTTCTTTCTGTGGTAAACCAGTTGCCATCCAAGAACCCGGTCTCTCCGTCTATTTACCCATAGTAGGGGGAAGATGTTTCATGCCTTTAACAAGGGTATTAGCACATAAGTGAATGTAATGGATTCGACTGGAATCCGAACTCGGCTCTCAGATTCCTCAATCCGAGCCGCTATCCATTACCGTGCATTAAATTTTTTAAAAAGGTAAAAAATTAAATTCCTACTCTTAAGAAATGCATCGAGACATTCACGGGCTTTTTTTTTTTTTATTTTTCTTAAAGTGGGTGTGGAAGAATTAGAAACATAAACATTTACTAATGAGCGGGAAGAGAAAAGAATAATCAGAAGGATAAGTAGATTGATATTGCATTTACATTTTTTGCAGATTAAAGTTGGCTAGAAAGTATGGAGTTCCACAGGCAAGAAGAGCGAGAAAGAAACTGTTATCCAACAATTAACACCATATTAATAAGCATATAATAATATATATTATAATTATTTTTTTTTTAAATATGTATGCATCGCGACACAGAAATTCCCATGTTTCGAAACTGAAACTTAAATCTTAAATTAAGCTTAAAATTTGAAGTTTGGTCCGATTTTCAAGCGATGTTGAAAATAACCCCTGAAAATGGGACCAAACTTCAAATTTTAAGTTTAATTCAAGATTTAAATTTCGGTTTCAAACAGTAATTTCTGTGTCGTGATGGATAGATATTCTTTTTAAAATAATTATAATATACTCTACTATATATATGTTTTTTTTTATAAAGTAATGGCTAAAGAAATCTTGATTATAACTCTGACTACTCTTTCCTATTATTTTGATATATATATATATATATATATATATATATATATATATATATGTTGGCCGAAACTAATCGAGGAATCTAAATGAAATAATAATGATAAAAACGAAAGGATATTAATCTACAACCCAGCGTGTCTGAAGATTTTAAGTTTTTAATATTTAAATATTTTTTATTGTTCAACATATATATATATATATATATATATATATATCAAAATAATAGGAAGTGATAAACTGGTTTACTCACTTAAATGGAAAACAAAATTGTACACTAATGCAGTTTGATATTGATAATTATTACCAATCAATATCTAAAGAACTATTTTTAAATGCGTTGGACTTTGCCACCCACTATACAGATATTACAGATGAAGAAAAGAACATTATTCTGTATGCAAAAAAATCGGTTCTTATACATAAAGGTGAGCAATGGATTAAAAATTCATATGACCACTTCGACATCACAATGGGATCACTAGACTCAGCTGAGTCTTCTGATCTCATCGGTCTTTTTATATTATATAACCTTACTGCACACCATGATATTAATACAACAGACATTGGTTTGTACAGAGACGATGGCCTCATGGTTATTAGAAACTCAACCAACTTCAAAATAGATAGAATTAGAAAGGTTTTATATAAAGAATTTAAAAACATGGGCTTAAAAATTACGGTTAGCACTAAATTAAGAAAAGTAAACTTCCTAGATATAACATTAGATCTAAATAAAAATACATACACACCTTATAAAAAACCAAACACCAATCCTTTATATATTCACCCTAAATCAAATCACCCCCCAACTATAATTAAACATATACCGTTATCTATCAGTAAACGAATAAGTACTAATTCTGCAAATGACAAGATTTTTGAAGAGCATATTAATACCTATAATAAGGCTCTAAAAATCAGTGGCTACAAAAACCCCAAACTAACTTATATAAAAAATGAAAATAAAAAACATAGAAAAAACAGATGTAGAAAAATAATTTGGTATACACCCCCATATAACCAAATGGTAAAGAACAAATTAGGACAAAAATTCCTCGCATTAATAGTCAAGCACTTTCCTAGTGAAAGTAAACTTAGTACTATTTTCAATAAAAACACACTAAAATTAAGTTACAGCTGTACAGAAAACTTAGAAAAAATTATTAAGAACCATAATGCTAATATCTTAAATAAACACTTATACCAAAACCCAAAAAACTTGGACAATGGAAAAATAAAAATAAAAACTGATGAAAATAAACAAAAATTATGTAACTGTAGAAACCCGAATAAATGCCCTCTACAAAATAAATGTTGCACTGAATCATTAGTATACCAATGCAATATCTCTTCGATTGAAAGACCAGAAAACATAAAAATATATATAGGTTGCACTAGCCATGAATTCAAAAAAAGATTCAACCAACATCAAAGCTCATTTAGGATAAATAAATATAAAAATCAGACATCTCTATCAAAATACTTCTGGTACCTAAAAGAATCAAATAAAACACCTACAGTAAAATGGAAGTTAATAAGAAAAGCTAGAATATGTAGGTCATTAAATGACCCATGCCCTTTGTGCATACATGAGAAACTATATATTACTAAGTTTATAAAAAATAAAAATTTACTGAATCAGAGAAATGAAATAGCTATTTTATGCCGTCATTGTCAAAAATTTTCATTAAATAATATTTAAAAATAAAAATAAAAATAAATTTATAAAATAGGATTAGGTAATATATATACTTATATTTAACATGGAAAATTAATTTTATATACTGTAAGGAATTCTATTATATTTAATTGGTTATTCCTAAAAAATAGTCTATTAAAATAATTATGAAAATATTGTAAAGTTGTATTTAAAATTGTAGTTAATACGAATTCTAACCTAAACATCTTTTAAAATTATACATAGTTAAATAATACGTATTCTAACCTAAACACCCACCCAAAAGAAATACCGACACTCAAAGGATTCCTATAAAACACCTACAGAAAAATGAAATTATGATGAAAAGCTAGAGGATGTGGACCATTGGATGACCCATGTCATTACTAATATATAGTTTCAACTGTATGTACAAAGGATATATATAAAAAAAAAAAAAAAAAAAAAAAAAAAATATTTAAATTAATATTTAAAAATAAAATTTAAAAATCGTAATATACTTATACTTGATATAAAAATTAAATGTAATATAGTCTATAAAAACTAACAATGAAAATACTTTAAATTTGTATTTATAATTGTAGTTAATTAAAATGAATCCTAAACTAAACTTCTTTTAAATTGAAATTAAATAAATAAATTAAGTGTACTAAATCATGAAATGAATTAGCTACTTTTACCATAAAAAAAAAAAAAAAAAAAAAAAAAAAAAAAATTACTTAAATAATATTTAAATATAAAATTTAAATAAATAGTAATACAAACATACTGAATATTGAAAAATAATTTAACTTATTGTAAGTGATTCAAATATTGGGTTGGTACAGAGGTAGTGGCGCGAAGATGTCGGTTTTTGACGTATTTTTTAACGTCAAAGAGCGGCGTTATTGCGTCATTGTTTCTGCTCCGGCCTATTACATTTACTTCAATTAAATAAAATATAGTATAAAAAAGGAAAATATTGTAAAGTTGTAATTAAAATTGTAGTTAATTAAAATTAAATGAATTCTAACCTAAAATTCTTTTAAATTATAATTAAATAAATAACTAAAGTTTACTAAATCAGTGAAATGAATTAGCTATTTTAGACAAAAAAAAAAAAAAAAAAAAAAAAAAAAAAAATAAATAAATAAATAAAAATCGTAATATAATTGTAAAATAATTTTACTTACTAAATAAATAATTTTACTTATTAAATAAATAAAGTTTACTAAATCTGAGAAATGGAAAGTTTACTTAAATAATATTGAAACATAAAATTTCTAAAAAAATAGTAATATACTACATGTGATAATAATTCTACAAACTGTAAGGGATTCTAATTACATTTAAATAATTGTTCTTGAAAGAAATATAGTATATTAAAAAATTAAAAGTAAAAATATTTCAAATCGTAGTTAAATAAAAAGTATTCTGAAGTAGACACCTACCAAAAATCTTTAAATATAGGAAAAAAAAAAAAAAAAAAATTTTACTTCAGTAATATTTAAATAAAAAATTTTTTTAAAAGTCGTAATATACTTGATATAGAATTTAAATGAAATATACTCTATAAAAACTAACAATGAAAATATTTTAAAGTTGTAATTATAATTATTGTAGTTAATTAAAATGAATTCTAACCTAAACTTCTTTTAAATTTAAATTAAGATTAAATAAATAAATTAAGTTTACTAAATCAGTGAAATGAATTAGGTATTTTGGCCATAATATATATATATATATATTTAAATATAAAATTTTAAAAATAGTAATACAAACATATTTAATATAGAAAAATAATTTTACTTATTGATAGTAATTCAAATATTGAATTGATGTAGAGATGGTGGCGTAATGTTGTCGGTTTTTGACGTATTTTTTAACGCCAAGTAGCGGCGTTATTGCGTCATTATTTTCTGCCCCGGCCTAATACATTTACTTCAATTAAAAAAAAAAAAAAAAAAAAAAAAAAAAAAAAAAAAATGAATAAAAATAATGAAAATATTTTAAAGTTGTAATTAAAATTATAATGAATTCTAACCTAAAATTCCTTTTAATTCGTAATTAAATAAATACCTAAAGTTTACTTAATCAGAGAAATGGAAATTTTACTTGAATAATACACAAGTATAAAATTAAAAAAAAAAAAAAAAAAAAAAAAAAAACTTGATGTGATAATAATTCTACAAACTGTAAGGGATTCTAATTACATTTAATTGTTCTTGATAGAAATATAGTATATTAAAAATTAAAAGTAAAAATATTTCAAATCGTAGTTAAAAAAAAGTATTAATCTGACGTAGACACCTCCCAAAAATCTTTAAATATTGAAAGAAAAAAATGCAGTTAGAATTTTAGCCGTTAATAAAAAAAAAAAAAAAAAAAAAAAAAAAAAAAAATCCAGACGACACGCTTTTAACGGATGTTAGATTTCATTGAAAAATACATCCCTACCCACTACCAAAACGTAACAATAACTGATACATTAAAATATAAACATATTGAACATACTGACACCCCTAGTCTAGCAAAATAGATTTATCTGTAACCTTGGAAACATGAATTTTGTTTTGGCTGTGTATTTAAAACCATGTAATTTTTAAAGTTACTCCAAAATTCGCTTGAGGATGAAATGAAAGTGATGTCTTTAATTTAAGTACAAAATTAAATTAGGGGCTTTTAGCTTCCATTTTTGAAACATGGTTAGAACTGTGTAGCGAAAAACCATATTTTAAGTCTATTAACTTATAATATATATATATATATATATATATATATATATATATATATATATATAACACTAATAAACTTATAAATGTAACCAGCTACACTCGTCCAGCAAAACCTTAGGTGTTTTAGCTTGTAAATGGACAAACCAATACCCAAGGGAAACAAAAGGGTAAAAAAGACAGAACTAAGAAGAACCTGTACTTCCGGCGAAAATAATAGTCTAGAATCTAAGTTCAGAGTCCAAAGAAAAAACCCCCGACACGAGTAAAGTAAAATAACTAAACAAAGTGCCCAGTACGCTAAGTAGAGCAAAATAAGTAAATAAACCTAAGGAGCCAGACTAACCTACCTAGGTTTCACCTACGCGGATCGTCAGGCCGGAATGACGATCCGCATAGATGAAACCTAGGTAGGTTAGTCTGGCTCCTTAGGTTTATTTACCTTATATATATATATATATATATATATATATATATATATATATACGTTGCAACACTGGTTATAACACAAGGTAGGATAGCTGGAGAAGACATTGGAAAGAATCAAAAAGATTAAAATATAAAAGTAACGTCAAAAGTAACATCCTACGTACATCTAAGTACTGGTGTGTTTAATTGATGGGATCTTTTGACCAAATTTAAAGAAATACGGCTAGAATATTCTATTCGACGCTGTACTTCTACAGAAAGATGCTGAGGATACCATGGACCGAACACGTGAGCATCGACGAGGTTTTAGAAAAAATGGAAGCTAAAAGAAACTTATACTTAACATCAAGAAGATAGCAGCGCATAACATACTTGATGAGCTTGGGTAAATGGATGGTAGAATATGATTTCGGAGAAATAATAAAATTTATTAACAGTTACAAGATACAGGAAGATGTGGATTGCCATAATCGCCTACGTCTTGAATGAACACGGCACATAAATGAAGAAGTATTACCTTACTGGGAACATTTTTTCTAATTTTTTAATTTTAAATAGATATCTATTTTGCTTTTTGCTTGTTGTTTTTAAACATCCTAAGCAAGGCGATAATGCATGGGGGTTACTGAGTGCGAAAGAATAAGGGAAAAATAAAATATTTACATTGTTATACTTGTTTGATTTTGGTATTTCCGGTTTGTAACTTGATTTTTGAGCTCACACTTTTACTCACAACCATACATTCTGTCTTCTTACAGTTGATGTTTAGTCCTTTCTTCTCTCCTTCCTTTGCTACCTTGTGTACGATTTGGTTGATTTTGTTTAGCAATATATCAACCACTATGGTTTTTTAATGCCAAAATCTAAATAATTTGAATACAGTTTTATGGCTTCAGCTAAATATATTTTTGTTGAGGCCTTTTTAGGGCCAGAAATAAAGATATAAGAGAGGAATTGATTTAAACAAATATATTAACAGAAACAGTAATACAAACATATACAAACGAGAGTGTTACTGCAAGAATGTTCGATCAGACTGTCGGAGCTGACTACTGGAAACTTCCCTCTTCAAAAGGCAGTACCTGCTCCTATTTATAGCTGGGAGAGTTCATAACAATTTTGAACGTAATTGTCTGCCTTCAACTCGAGATAAAATGTTTTGTTGGTTATTTTGCTATAAAATGTATTGTTAGTATTTCTACTATAAAATGTATTGCTGTTCATTTTGTGATAAAATTTAATTGGTTATTTTACTATATGTATTTTTGATCATGATATATATATATATATATATATATATATATATATATATATATATATATATAAATGTATTGTTGGTATTTATATACTTTCATAATATTTTGTTCGTGGCTTCCCTATTTGCCCATAACTGGGCCCCTAATAGGTGCTATCACCCCACCTTCTGGAGGAGTTTTTGTAGTTTTCATTCTGTGTCTGCTATCAACATTATGGCATCTGCATATCTTATGTTGTTAAGATTGTTGTCGCCAGTAATGAATACGGATCCCATTCTGTAATTAATGTTTACCACTGAATTAAGTGCATTCACAAGAAAGTTGAAAAGACTATCCTAAAAAGATGATGGCTATTTTTATTTTCATTATTAGACAGTGGACGCTTTGACATACTCTGTTACACTCTGCCACGAGTGGTTCTTGGACCTTGTACAGAGTGAACATCATTGTTAATAAGAAAACAAATATAAAAAAAGCTTATGTATATACAGGCCGAGGCAAAAGTTGCACGCCATAGTAGTTAATGGATACGTCGAAGAGAGCTTGTTGGGTGGCCACTGAGGTCACTAGATCTCACACCTTCGACTGTTTTCTGTAGGGCTATTTGAAATCAGTTGTTTATCAGATGCGTCCAATATATACTGAGGAATTAAAAAAAAAAGAATTAAATATGAATGCAGTAAAATGACAGAGGGAACTTTCTGATGTGTTAAGGAATCAAACAGGCACAGAATTGAAATGTGTTTTGAAAAAGAAGGACATTTTGAATAACTCATATAACAATTAAATAACTAGTAAGTAAAATGTTCATGTGTAATTATACTTTTAATTAAATGTCCCTATGGTGCACGACTTTTGCCTCACCCTGTATTTTGCGTTGGCTAATAAGTAGAAAATATTCGAAAGAACGTTTTAAATGACCCAGTATATATGGTGATATTATAAGCATGGCTTAGATGTGACACAAGGCCGAAAATATTGGATAGCCAATGAGGATCGAACTGATTATTCAGTCGTAATTAATCTTAACCAGACAAGCTTGCCAGCCTAAGCATTACATTATCACTTTGAAGTGCCGTCCCAATTTATATGCTCATTACAGAAATACATAAATATTTAAAACTATTGATGTTTAATGTAACATCAAGCACTTGCTGCAAACAGATGGAAATAAAGGACAGTTAAATACTGTTAAAAACGATACCATATAATATATATACATACATATATATACACATATATTTTATTGTTCATACGTTATTTATATAGACATAAATATTTAAGTAAATGCTCTGTTTATAATAAGCAGTTTTAACAACATTTACCGACCTGAACGTTCGAGAAATTCTCACAGAAAATATGTGTCCTTAGACAGGAATCGAACCAATTAATATGCATTTTGGTTTTTGTAATAAATGTGTATGGGATTTTTGGCTGTGTGTTCGCTATCGTTATTACTTACAAGTAGAAAACACAAATATATCCACCTGCAAAAAAAGATTAAAAATAATGGAAGCTTTAATAATAAAAAAGAAAAAGACAACCCTTAACAATTTTAATTACGAACAAAGCCGCAATGTGCTAACCGTATTCGGAAATAAAAACATCCCTACCACACACTAAGACATACACAGAACGCACACAGTCAATTAAGCTGAAAATCGAATCATCCTTGATAATGGCTAAAGGTATAGCCGAAAGCGCTCGGAAATATAAAACATTTCGACAGTTCTTACACACCCTTTGTCCAGAAAAGAAAGCTATTGTTCGAACACAAGAAAAATTAAATAAAAAGCTTAACCGTAGTACCTTGTCTAACGTTTTTAATGAAACATGCATATATATATATATATATATATATATATATATATATATATATATATATATATATATGTATATATATATATATATATATATATATATATACGTACACTACATAATATATATATATATATATATATATATATATATATGCTACATAATATGTATACTGTATAATATACATACATATATATATATATATGTATATATACATACATACACACTATATAATATATATAGTATATAATATACATACATATTTATGCAAACACACACAGACATATATATATATATATATATATATATATATATATATATATATATATATATATATGTATAATAGCTGGCCACTCGTATTCGAGGATACAAATCTATTAGGGCGGCTAGCAATTCCTATTGCAGACGCTCGCTCAGAACCAACCTGTGATTTATACTGCAACTCTGCTGAGCAGACCTTAGTTACCGTTTCTGGGAGAGAGCGTGTTATCTAGCACAATAAACACTGTGAACAAAGCCAGAACACTCAAAACCTCTGTCATGATGACTTGTGACTTTGTGCTAGCACAGCTATCGATCCGCCCCACCACCCAGGGTTCCGTCTTGCCAATTTTACTCACAAGGCTTAGGTCAACACGTAGTATGGTGTTTCAGGCACTTTACAAAGGTGTTGCACACTGGATCGCACCCTCCAGACCAATATCATCAGGAAGTCTACTTTCTGACAAATCAACCATGGTGAGATTCGAACATGAGTCTCACGGTCAGAAAGTAAACGTTTGAACCACTCGGTCACTCATCCATATATATACTATAGTATATATACTATATAATATACATACATATATATACACATACATATATATTATGCTATATAATATAATATATATACTATATAATATACATACATATATATACACATACATACACATACATATATATTATGCTATATAATATAATATATATACTATATAATATACATACATATATATACACATACATACACATACATATATATTATGCTATATAATATAATATATATACTATATAATATACATACATATATATACACATACATACACATACATATATATTATGCTATATAATATAATATAATATAATATATTTACTATATAATACAGTGGCTGTTGACTCACAATGCGAGCATGACCATCATTGACATGTCCAGTCCATAGAGTTAAACTCCCGCCCCTTGAACAATACTGCATTTATTTGTTGTGTGAATAAAAGTGGCTCATAAAGCCAGCCAATAATCTGAATTTCTTTTTACATATATGGCATGTCAAATCATCTCCAGGTGGTGGAAGTTGACATTGAACATCATCACTTCCAATGTGTCTTTTTATATTTCTTGTCATATATATTTTTATACTATATAATATACATACATATATATAGACATACATACACATACATATATACTATATAAAATAATAAATATACTATATAATATACATACATATATATACACATACACATATATATACATATATATATACATATATATATATATATATATATAATATACATACATATATACACATACTTACACATACATATCTATATATATATATATATATATATATATATATATATATACTATATACAATATAATATATATATACTATATAATATACATACATACATACACAGACATATATATATATATATATATATATATATATATATATATATATATATATATATATAGTAATGCCCATGTGAGTTTTATGGTCAGATGCAGCTTGCACAGCACTGCATCAGCCCTCACCACAACAAAATCACATTGTCCACAGACTAGCAGTTCCAAGATATCCAGTGTGACCATGAGGCAGGTTTTCTATCAGTTTGTTTGACTAATTAGTCTTTTTAATTATATTAAATAAAATTAATATCATATTTATATTATATTACATTAATGATTAATTATTTATATATATAATCAAAGTTGAATATGCAAAAGAATTTACATCTGGTTAAGAATCTGCAGGTAGTGCAGAGAATCTGGAAAGAGTTGGATGAGTCTAATGGTGATTACAAAGGCATGGCAGCTCATCATTCTGATAAGAAAATAACTCCCAAATTTGTTGGTGAGGGTCTCAGCCTCAGCACAGAGGCCTACATCAAATGCCTTGAGGAGGTAGTGCTGCCCTAAGTCAAGAGGGTAACTGCTGGAAGACCCTATGTCTGGCAGCAGGACTCTGTCATGGCTTTGACTCTGCAATATGTGACACAAAGAGGAGAACCCAGTCATGGATGTCAGACAATTTCTGCCACCACATCACTCCTTACCTCTGGCCACCTAACTACCTAGACTGCAATCCCCTTATTATGTGTGGGGTGCAGTTGAGTGAAAGATCTACAAAACTCGTTGTAACACCAAAGATGAACTGGAGGTAAGGATTATGGTAGCATTCACCAACTTAAACAAGGAGACCGTCCAGAAGAGTTGCAGGAGATTCTGAAGTCGTCTGAAGGCTGTGGTTGAAGCCGATGGTAATTTTATTGAATAAATTTACTCTTTAGTATTTCAAGATATTTTTGTGTAATTTTGGTAAATATATCTGTTAAAATGAGATGTCAGTGTTATTTTTATTTTTGGGTAAGTTAGATTACAATTTATTCATCAAACCCTGTATATATGTCTGTGTGTGTTTGTGTGTGGGGGGTGCGTAGATGTGTGTGTAAAATTTTCAGATAGAGTAATATTTGTTTTGAAAAATACAAGTGGGGATAGAGGAAGGCTGGCCTTAAATCTGTTGTCTGATCACTTTACATGGTAGTAACTATAGAGCAGTAAGAGCCTAGCCATGTCCTGCCTGGGAGAGAGATAGGTTAGAGGGTCAAAAATAATTTGTCATCCAAAAGGACTCAAAGACACTTTTCAATTCTATTGAAACTGGAAAGTGAGGACTGGGCAGCTCCCACCCAAATATGAGAACAGTACTTCATGTTCAGCCTGATCTGGCTCTTATAAAGGTAGAGGGTAGCATGAGGGTTCAGGTACTTACTGGAGCTGTATAGAGAACTAACCATTTTTCTTGTACCTTTGGTGATGTATTATATGTAAGAGTTCCATTTGAGGCCAGAGGTGAGTTTAAAACCGAAGTTTCTCAAGTTTTTCACCAAAGAGACATCTGTTCATTGTAACTGATGGTAGTTTGGGATAAGATTATAGATCGGATGAGAGATCAGCTGCCAAACTGATTGTTGTGCATTTTAGAGGTGTGCCCTTATATTGCTGTTTCATTGGTGTAGATGTTTACAAATGATCTGAGTACATTTTTAGACAGAGCATTAATGTATAAATCAAAAAGTGGGTAGGTCCAAGAAGTGAGCCCTGGGGGATGCCTGCATTAGTATTCCCATCCTAGTTCTAATGCACAGGCACAGAAATGGCAAAGAACTGAGAGAAAGATGGCTGGGAGGTTAAGGTTGAGTGAGTAAGAAATGATGTAAGAAAAAAAAAAGCAACGTAGTTAGCTGCTTCTTCCTGTTCTCTAATTTTGAAGAAGATGAAAGAAGAGTGTGATGCTGACACCTTCCATAACAAAGTAATCAATGAATTTATCAAGAAACATACACACACACACACACACACACACACACACAGACTTCCCCCCATCACCACCACCAACAACAACAGCATCAATCACGACAGACAAAGAACTCAATTTACATACAAATATAACATTTCTGTTTGAATTTCTGAGATGAAAACTTATCATTATTTACACTATTTATATTCAGACTATTTTCCTTATCTTTGTTGTTGCTGAGGACAATAGATTATTGTCATCTTTGTTGTTCCTGAAGTAATGGATAGAGGTTCTGATTGAGGAATCGCAGAGCCAAGTTCAAATTCCAGCTGAATTCATTACATTCATTTATGCACTAATAACCTTGGGAAAGGCATGAATTCATTTCTTCTTTCCCAGCAGGACAGACTGGGTTCTATAGCCTTAGGTGGCAATCCCTCTAGGAGAAGGAAAAAACAATTTGGAGAGGGTTAGGCTCTGTCAGACTATCTTGCCCAGGATTCAGGGGTTTACAGAGAAGGAAAGAGAATGACAGGACTTTAGTGAGGAAAAGGGCAATAAGAGAACATCAGGAAAACAGAAGATTGTGACTGAGTTTGTATATAGATTTTTTTAAAGTTTATAAGTGGCAGAGAAGCAAGAAATCGAAAAGTAGTTCCACAGACAAGAAGTACAAGAAATTTTTACAATAGAAGGTTTAGTTGCATCTAGCTAGTTCAACTGTAAAATTGTGAGACCTAGTTGCCAATCCAGCAGCACACTCGAATTCATGTAGTAGAGACACTAAGGAAAAAAAGTTCATCAGAACAGATGCCATGAAAATATTTGTAGAAAAGACAAAGGGAAGCCATATCACTCTGATGAGAAAATGACTGAAATCAAGATGCCAGGTCAGAATCGATTTCACTAAAGATTTTTTTTAAATTTTGTTTAAGAAATGTGCTTTGTTAGAGCAATAGATATTTTGGCTTGGTTTATTTAATGGCATATCAACTCCTTATGGGTCATTTAATGCAGAAATTTTCTTTTCTTTTGAATTTTGGAAATCTTTTCTTTTTTTACCAAAAACAGCATTGGTATTAATATTTTTCTTTTTCTGAAATTACATTAGTGGTCATCATTTTTTTCTTTTTCCAATAATGTATTGCAGTATTTTTTTTCCCAATAACATATTGTTGGTAACTATTTTACGATGAAAATGCATAATGGGAGATGGAAACTGCAGAAAGAATCAATTGGAGAAGAACACTCCACAAAAAAAAAAAAACCAATATCCTAGAAAAACACTGGAAGACAAATAGAAGAGATGAAAAGATCCCAGAGAAAAGCCTGAGCTTTTCATTCCCTGAACCCTCTTACTATACCATGCAATTGTAAAATATTTATAATATATATTAATTATTTTTAATAAAATATCTGAAATATATTTTAATTATATTTTTAATAAAATACCAAATGTATATTATAATTATTTTTAATAAAATATTTTAAAAAATATTTTACATATTTTTGCAATAAAATATTTAAAATTACTTTTTTAATAAACTATTAAAAATATATTTTAATTTTTTTAATATCAAATTATTTTTATTACAGTTTTGATTAAATATTTAAAATGATTTAAATATTTGAAATATTTTAGTGAAAAACAATTAAAATACATTTTAAATATTTTACAAGAAAAGTAATTAAAAATTATTTTAAATATTTTATTTAAAAGTAATAAAAATAGACTAAATATCTTATTTAAAAATAATGAAAATATATATTTTAATATATTTTAATTATTTTTAATAAAAATATTTTATTAAAAATAATTAAAATATAAAGTGTTTTATGAAAAATAACTAAAATACAATTTTATTAATTTATTAAAAATTTGTTAAAATATGTTTTAAATATTTTATTAAAAATGTAATTAGAATACATTTTGTAAACATTTTATTAAAAATTAATAAAATATATTTTTAATATTTTATTAAAATGTAATTAAAATATATTTTAAATGTTTATTTAAAATGTAATTAAAGCATATTTTATTAAAAACTTAATTAAAATATATTTTTCAGGTTCTCTTAAAAATATAATTAAAAATATTTGAAAAAAAACAATATTTTAATTTTATTTTCTGTTTCAGGGCATAATTTTACACAGATTAAAATTCAGTTTTCAACCAATTTGATTTCTCTGTGCAACTATATTTAAAAATGTAAATATTAATTGTTCAAATTATATATTTAGATTTCAAAAAATTAAAGGCTAGTTGAAATTCGCAAAATTCTTTTTTCATAAATGAATTCAGTCATAAATGAATTAGTGTTAAAATAAAATTTGCTTACAGTGTGCAACGCTTATTCTGCATTTTTAACTTTGTCTCATTCTTGTTTGTTCATTTCCTGGAAGATCAAGTGACAACAAATTTTCTCACTATTTCAGGCACTCTCCTTAGTCTTGTATAATTGATTTTAGTAATGCTTTTCTTTGAATAAGGATGCCAAGTTACCTGGATCTTGTAAAGATAAAGCTTGTCTGAATGAATCAGTTACATCATGGGGCAATAGAGTGATCAGAGTTTTCCGGTATCTTTAGTAACGCCATCAACTGAAATTTATTTGATTTGAATTGGAAAAAATTGTGTGGTTTTGTATTTCTTTCTATTTTTGCTTCTTGTTTTTGAGTTTTCATTTTTTTACTTCTTCTGACAATCTTGTTCTCCTCATATAAGATAGATAGAGAGTTACAGAGTTAAAGAGTAATATGCACAGCTTATGCCGATACATGACGAAGATAACGGTTAACCTTAGACTTGAACAGGTTAAGATATTAGTGATCGGGGAAGCATTCTCTTGGGAGTCGGTTCTACAAAGCAGCGGTTTGTGGGAAGAAGCTGCTCTTACAATGGAACATGAATGAAATGATGGTGGTTCGTGTAACGTGATGTGTCTTAACCATGAATGTTAGAACTGGTTGAACTAAGGAATGTAGCTCGTCTAAGCAGTTTCCATGGAAATAGCGAGAGAGCAGCGAGAAGTTTGCGTTATTTTGTCCGTGAGAAAGAGATTGCAGAATGGAAAATAATTAGTCACCCACAAAGATGCAGGGATCTTTTGGACTTTATTGAGACTGGAGAGTGAAGGCTGGGAAGCTCATGTCCACATGTGGCCATAGTACCTACTTTTCGGTTTGATCTGGTTCTTGTAAAGGTAGAAGATAGCAGGAAGAGATAGGTATTTACTGGAGTGGTACAAGGCACTGACCATTTTCCCAGCATCTTTAGCAATGGTTCATATGTATGAGTTCCATTTGAAGTCTGGATTGCATTTAACTCCCAACAGACGCTCAAGACATGAGACATCCCCGATGGAATATCCATTAATCATGATTGGTGATAGTCTAAGGTCTGATCGGCGATGGGTTTGGTTTTAGTAGCACTGAATGTAACCAAACGCACCTCCACCCGCCACAACCACCACTGAGATGTTAGAGCAAGACCAGAGGAGAGATCAGCTGCCAAGTTCTGGTCATCTAGAGTTTATCCAGGAATGACAATTTTGTCGTTTCTACTGAAATGTTTTTTTTTTTTCGCAATCAATGTCATTAATTCACATTGTTTCAGAACGCCTACAGAAGGTAAGCAAGAAGAAATGATTAAACATCAATTGTAAGAAGACAGAATTCATGGTTGTTAGCAAAAGGGGCAGCTCAACATGCAAATTACAAATTGGAGATATCAAAATCAAACAAGTACAACAATTTAATTATCATTAAACATCACTGAAATCCGAAGATGCACTGGGATAGGGAAACATGCTTTCCAAAATCTAAGCAAATAATTAGAAACAGGACAAAGAAAAAAGTACTGATCTGTTACATAATATCAGTCCCCCTATAGAACAGTGAATGCTCACCGATGAAGAAGAGACTTGAAGCAACAGAAATGTGGTTCTAAAAAAGAATACACAGAATACCATAGACCGAACATGTGAGCAACGATAAAGTTTTGGATAAAATGGAAACAAAGACACATACAAAAAATCAGAAAGATACAGTTGAAATTTTGCGGGCACATAATGAGGAAAGCGGGTTTTGTAAATATGATACTCACAGGACAGACTGTAGACAAGAGGGACAGAGGATAATAGCCGATGATTTTACTAATGAATTTGAGTAAAAGGATGGCAAAATATCGAGAGAATAACAAAATTTATTAAGAGCTGCAAAGGACAGGAAAATCATAATCTTCAAAGGGACGAGATGCTTAATTCTAATATATATATATATATATATATATATATATATATATATGGTCATCCACAGGCAGACAGTGTAGCTAGACGTCCGATTGCTTCAAGCCAGGATCAGAAACCTGACTGATTTGACATCAGTCAGATATCTTACCCCTAGGCCATCGTCGCACAGTAGAAAGGAAGGGAATTTTAACGTTTTTCTCTATACGAAATACGCCAGCGGCTCGGAGAACTCAATTCATACTTGAAGAATAATGTTTAATAGCAGTAGGAGCCGCTGTTTTTAAAACCTCCTTTCAACCGGATTTCCGGGAGCTTATATAGTTATCCACAGACAGACTGTTTCGCTGTATCACAACTCCTCAGTGTGTCTAGAAGTCCGATATATATATATATATATATATATATATATATATATATATATATATAGAGAGAGAGAGAGAGAGAGAGAGATTCGTTAGCAAGATTATTTTCTGGGAAAATAACGCGGTGTTTTTATTTTATTTTTTTAAATATTTGCCTAACAAAGGTTTGTGTATCTTCATGACAAGTTCTGTCGATCTTACTCGATGAATCCACCTTTGGCTTTGATGACAGCCTCGAGGTGACCTCTGAACCGACCAAAGTTCTTCGTCACTGTCAACTGACATAGGCCTCTGAAAGCCCTGTTGATCCTGGCACTCAGCTCGTCCTTCGTGTTTGCAGTTGGATATGTTGTTCCCTCGTTCCACTACGCCCCAGACAAAGAAGTCAGTGGGTTTGCAGTCATGCGAATTGGAAGGTCAAATGCAAGGTCCAGTGTGGTCAAAGTTCTCCGACAGTCAGGCCTAGAGATAAGGCAGGTCACCTAGTCTTGCCACACGTATAGTCTCCCTGCAGTTACCTAGTTGAACGAGAGCTTCACCACCACGCTCAGAAGATGGATGTAGCCATCGGTGTTCAGACTGAGACTCTCAGGGAAGACGTGAGGTGACTCTGTTGTTCTGGGAGTTGATCTTCTGGTCTTGGCCGAAGTTCTTTTCGTCGGAGAAGAACCACAGCATGTTTGGCTCTAGCGGGTGTTTCAACTTGTTGATTAGCTTCTTGGTGTGTTTTAGTCGCTTTTCTCGCATCGCCTTGGACAGAAATTGTTTCGTCCTTCTTCATCTTGCATGAAAAGTAGCGAAGGTCCTCATGCACCACAAGCCTGACGAGCACCTTTCTCTCGTGTAATGAAACGCTTAAACTGGCAGGGATCATAGCTGATGATCTCCTGGACTTGAGCAACCATCTCCGTCATTTTGAGGGCGTCAGATCGTCGCTCATGTGTTTTCTTCTCTGCTGTCGCTTTGTCGTCGAAGCTTGAATCTTCCAGCCCCGTTCTGAGCTTTTCCACTATTATATTGCAGTCTGTAGTCTCCTTTTTTTTGTCATTCCAACACAGATTTTTAGGTGAAGTCCATGCCTCTTCCACAAATTGGTGGTGGGTTGGTCAAAATTATTTCTAGTCAAATTCGAATTCCAGCTATGTTCATTAGATTCACTTACGCAAAAATACCCTTAGGGAAGTTATGAATCTATCTCTTCTCCTCCAGCTATGGGTTAAATAGCAGAACAAACAGGGTTCTTTAGCCTTGGCTCTCACCCAGACTACCGCAGAAAGAAATGGCAACCTACTGTGGGAAAAATTTTCTGACTCGTCACTCATGTATCGAAAGATGACACTTAACTGACTGATTCTGAAAAAACGAATGCAAAAGTGCTTATTATATGAGTAAATATACGTAAAATTACGTTAAAATATATATACCGACATCGTTGTTTTTTCTTTATTTTTCGTTGTTTCTTTATATGTATATATATATATATATATATACATACATCGGGTGTAACAGCAAAATTGTTAGATTAAGATTTGAACCGTTGTAGCTTAGAAATAATTAAAGATGTCTTACTGAAATTCTCTGAGCTTTTTTAAAACACTATTGTACACTACTTTGCGCAAAAAGAATGTATAATTTCTCTCCAAGCTTAACAGAAGAAACGCGGTGAGATCGATCATAAACGAAAATGACATGTTCGTCATTAATCAAACATAGCTAAGAATCGGAAGTCCCTGAAGTACTGAAATAAAGTTCATATATATATATATATATATATTCCAAGTTGATTTTCCAAATTATTCAAGATGATCTTCTTTAACCTTCTAACTTTCTGTCTGGGTACATTATACTTTTCACGTACGAGTTCATTTCAATGTCATTTTTCACACCTCCTTGGACTATCAACTCCTCCTCTTTCACGTGCTAAACATATAAATGCCGTGTGTATCAGCAACATTTTCCTAATTGTGTGACAGCAAAATTATCCAATTGTAAGATTAAGCTTCGAACCGTTGTATCTTATAAATGATTAAAGATATCTTACTGGAATTCGCCTCACATGTTTCACGTTTCAAGTCTTTTTTCACAGCTCTTTGAACTGTTATAGCTGAAACTCCTCTCTCACCTGCAAAAAAAGAAACTTAATTAGTGCTTATTATATGAGTAAATATACGTAAAATTAATTAAACATTTTGTGGAATGGATAAGTATCATTTTCATGGTGTACGGATTTATATATATCTTTTTTTACAGTAAGGCTCACCCTGTAAAATGTCCGGGGGAAGTCGAGGTAGAGAGTTATGTTAGGAGGTAGTTTGTACGGATAGGAGGGGAAGATATACTAGAGCAGGTTAAGATTGTAGTAATCGGGGAAACACCCTCTTGCGAGTCGGATCCCCATAGCAGTGGTGTAATGGTTCACGTGAAGAAGCTTTTCGAATTGAACTTACTTATCTGCGAAATTCTTAGTCGGATGATAAGTGATTTGACTTTTTATTTTTCTAATCACTATATATATATATATATATATATATATATATATATATATATATATGAAGAAATATAGTTTAAGGTGTGCCATAATTATGGGATAAAGTGCTCAGTATCAGAGGTAGAGCGTATGTAAATATATATATATGTTCACTTTTATATTTACATACGCTCTATCTCTGATGTTGAGCACTTTATCCCATAAATATAGCACACCTTAAAACACTATTTCGTCACATTCAGCTCCTGATAAACAGTAGAGCACTTTCGCTACATTTATAACACATAATGAACATAGAAAAATTTAGCCTCGACTATTCCCTAAAAAACATACCCATCCCATCTCCAATCACATATAAGCTAAAATTAACTGAAAAAACAGAAAGCTTCATAAAAAAAGAATAAGATGGAAAGCCCATTTCTTTTTAAACTAGGACCTTCACAATAACACTACACTCAAGGAAAAATACGGCTTTAAAACTAAAAAATGACCCCCCCCGCAACAAAAAGAATTAGACGACTTCGAGAAATACTTAACTAACCTAGTTAGAAACATAAAATTCCATAAAAAACGAAACGCATTAAAAAAATAAAAAAATAAATAAAAACTAAAAGAAGATATATCTAAAATAAACAATTCAACAAATGTCTTTATCGCAGCGGATAAAACAAGGAATTTATATGAACTAACCCCCCCCCCACACAAACACAAACACAATAAATTACTCAAAGACAACATGACCAAAACACAAAAAAGCACCAAAAAACAATAGAACACGATATCAATAAGGAAGCTAAAGCAATCGCCCCAAAATAAGGCCGAAATGGCCTACTAAGTTGCATTAGTAAGACTAAAAGACCACGAAAGAAAATTTCAAAAGCAACCCTTCTGCATGCAGACTCATAAACCCAACTAAAAGCGAATTAAGTAAAATAAGTAAAACGATACTAGAAAGAATTAATTCTGAACTAAGGAAGTTAAGAGTAAACAAATGGAAAAACACAAAAGCAATTACTGGCTGGTTCCACAACATAAACAGCAAACATAATTGCTATTTTATACAGTTAGACATAAAAGAATTTACCCTATCCATAACAGACCCATGCTAAATAAGGCCATCACATTAGCTCAGGAACAAATAAAAATAAACGCAAACGAAACTGATATCATTAAACACTCCCGTAAATCACTAGTATTCCACAATGAAGACGAATGGATAAAGGAAAAATGGATATTTGTTACTATAATAGGAAGCTTTGACGGTGCAGAGACCTGAGAAATCATAGGTATATATTTACTACACGAACTAAGCGAAACAATAGATAAAAATGTTACATGACTCTACAGAGACGAAGGTCTCATCATAAGAAAATATAACAAACAAAACACAGACAAAAATAGAAAAGAAATAAAGATTTTCAAAAATAACGGATAGATATAAAAATAACGGATAGATATAAAAACTAACCTAAACGAAGTAGATTTTCTAGATGTTACCTTCAACCTAAGAAAAGGCACATATAAACCATACAAAAACCCAATGATAAACTACTGTATATACACACATCTTCCAATCAACCGCCTTCAATAATCAAACAAATACAAATCTATTAATCGCAGGCTTTCCGACAATTCTTCCAATGAAACCATATTTAACCAAGCTAAGACTATGAAACAGCCCTAAAAAAGAGTGAATTCCCAACAACACTCACATACTCACCACAGAGCACATAAAAGGCCAAGAGGAAGAGAAATATCATATGGTTCAACCCTCCGCACAGTAAAAACGTAAAAACAATCGTAGGTAAAATGTTCTTCAAACTCTTACACAAACACTTCCCGGAATGAAGTACTCTACACAAAATATCCAACAAAAACACAGTAAGAATCAGCTACAGTCACACCGAGAACATGGCACAAATAATAAAAAAGCACAACAGGAAAACTATCAACAAACCATCCGAACAAATTAAACCCACGTGTAACTGTAGAATAAAGAATGAGTGTCCCTTAAATGGTGATTGCTTACAAAACAACGTAATATAACAAGCCACGGTAAAATCGCCAGATAATGAAGAAAAATTATACATAGTAGTAACTGAAGGACCATGGAAACAAAGAAACTATGCACACAAAACATTTTTCACAAATAATAAATATGCGAACAGCACAATGCTTTCTAAGTATATCTGGGAAATTAAAAACAAAACGCAAATCACACCAAAAATATCATAGAAAATAAGGAAAATATCATCATCCTACAACAATCAATCCAAAACCTGCAAACATTGCTTGGAAGAAAAAATAGCTATTAATACTTTCCCAGACCAAAATAAATTACTAAATAAACGATCTGAGTTCATCTCAAAATGTAGACATGAAAACAAATTTTTATTACGTTACTTAACAATCGAAAACTGAAAAGAATAAATAAAAATAAACAAAATAATAATAAAAGAACAAGTATAATAAATTAACCCAAGCAAATAATAAACAAATTAACAAACTACTCTTGTTAGAATAGATGAAATAGAATAATAAAAAAAATACATAAAAAACAAGTAAAAATAATCAATCCAAATAAATAAATAAAGAAAATAATAAACAAATTAAGAAACCAATTCCGCCAAAATAACCGTTTGAATAGACTACATCAATCAATCCAAACATTGGACGAAAAAATAGCTATAACTGCTATATAGCGATAAAAAATTACAACGTTATTTAAAAATCGAAAACCGAAAAGAGTAAATAAAAATATAGAAAATAAAAAAGTAAGTAAATAATTAAGAAAAAATAAGTAAAATAAATTAATCCGAATAAATAAATGAACAAATTGCTCCCGCTAAAATAACCGTTAGAAGAAATAAAAATAAATAAGCAAAAACAAGTAAAAATAATCAGTCCAAATAAATAAGTAAAATAGTAAACAAATTAAAAACTGCTCCCCGGCAAAATAACAGAATAGACTGCAGCAATCAATCACAAAATTGGACGAATAAATAGCTTTAATTATCTCACCAGACCAAAACAAATTATTAAATAAGTGACCTAAGCAAATCTTCAAAAAATTTTTACCACGCTAATAAAACATTGAATAAATATATAAAATAAAAAATAAAAATATATAAAACAAGTAAAATAAATTAACCCAACTAAATAAATAAAACAATCCACACCCGACAAAATAACCGCCAGAATGGACTACCCACAATGCACCACTGACCCATATATATAAATAGTCGAGAAAAAATATATATAGTGATTATATTATATTATATGAGTGATCACTATATATATTGTTATGGGATCTTACCCATAATAATAATAATGGACTATTCTATACTATAAATACTGCGCCTCAGGAGTAGGCAGAGAGTCAGTCGTTCACATTCTGAGCGACTGCACGGTTATACTCTCATCCTACGGACGGGGGGAACCCGAAGGAGGCTACGCCTTCGGGGAGGTAGACCGGCCCTGAACCCGTTTTACGGGTTCAATGGGCATATTTTTTGGCCGAGCCCACGGGCTCGGAATGCCCACGTTAAAAAGTCCTTGTGCCACATGACACCCTCGTGGGGGGGGGTGACTGAATATCGTCAGTCGCTCAATTCTTGACCGGCTGTTCTGTTGAACTCTCATCCTACGGACGGGAGGAACCCGAAGGAGGCTACGCCGAAGAGCGGAGTCTCCTTCGGGTAGGTAGACCGGCCCTGAATCCGTTTATACGGGTTCAATGGGAAATTTTTTGGCCGAGCCCACGGGCTCGGAATGCCCACGTTAAAAAGGCCTTGTGCCACATTACACCTTCCTGGGGGTGGGGGTGACTGATTATCGTCAGTCAGTCGTTCAAGTTTTGACCGAATGTTCGGTTATATTTTCATCCTACGGACGGGAGGAACTCGAAGGAGGCTACGCCGAAGGGCGGAGTCTACTTCGGGGAGGTAGACCGGCCCTGAACCCGTTTATACGGGTTCAATGGGCATATTTTTGGCCGCGCCCACGAGCTCGGTGTGCCCACGTTAAAAAGGCTTTGTGCCACATGACACCCTCGTGGTGGTGGTTACTGAATATCATCAGTAGTTCAAGTCGAGTCAGTAGTTCAAGTCGAGTCAAGAGTCGAGTCAGAGGCAGTCCGAAACAGAGTCGCGTTCAGACAATTACTGCAAGACATTGGAATAATGATACTGGTCGAGACGACATTGTTCTCTCTACTAAACCTGATTGTTCTTACTAACACTTCTACTTCTTTGTATATATTGCTGTTTGTAATATATCTGTGTTATTCCATATCTGTGTTCGAGTTCTTCTTTATTGGTTCTACCTTGGACTATCACCGTGGTACAAGGACCCGGACCATAACACTCACACACACACACACACACACACACACACACACACACACACACATATATTTATATATATTTATATATATATATATATATATATATATATATAATTGTGAAGTGTTTTCGTTATAAATCAACAAATGACTTCATGCAGGGTTTTACTCGTATGCCTACGACATACGTTACAGTTCGCGATTTAATGTGGGAAGACGTTAAAAAATTACCCAAGTCCCGCCCTCTGAACTTTCCCATTTAAGGACACTTCATGTCGAGCTTTCAATTTTGGTATGCATTTTGTACATGTAGTACAATGGTTATCGGCTCGTGACGAGAAATTGGCGAACGAGAGAGACAGACAGAGACAGACAGACAGACAGACAGACAGAAGGAGATAGCGAAATGGGAAAAGTTGGTCTGTTCAGTATAAATGACAAAATGATTTCATGTAGCGTCCGACAATTTGGTTATGCATTATTAGTGGACCAAGGGGACGAGATTCACGTAAAACATTTTTACTCTTAATCATGAAGAGTCGGGATCTACTTTGCTTTTGTTATGTGGAAATATATTTCTAGTAACACTTACCATCTGTAACTGGTCTATATAAGACTATAATTTCTATTTTATTATCAATGTCCCGACACAAAAAAATTAATTCTATGTACCGAAAAAGAATTTTCGCGGGAAAATATTTACACCAAAATATATATTTTAGTTTCATAGTATTATCTATCTATCTACCAATCTATCTATCACAGTTTATTTATTTTTCTCTCTCTCTCTTTCTTTTTTTCTTTCTTTCTTTCTTTCTTTCTTTCTTTCTTTCTTTCTTTCTATCACAGCTTATTCATTTCCATCTGTCGCAAGTCAGTTCCTATCAATCTGTTTTTAAATCATTTCACCCTAAGCAAGGTAATAAAGCCTTTAAGACGGAAGGATTTATATGAGAAAAATATACTATTAAGGAAAGAAGACGATAAAAGGACAAGAATCAAGAAGACAGAAGATAACGATTGGCATTGCATTTACATTTTTGAAGTTGACAGGGAAGCAAGAACACGGAAGAAGCAAAGAGAGTCCCATAAGCAAGAAGTGCGAGAAAAGACACGGTTAGCATAGAATTTACGGTTTCACCTAGCCTTTTCAACTGTAAAATGATCGAGTACTGCGCTTAAATTCATAAGGTCTACATACCATAGAGGAATGTTTATGAGAACAATTACTATGGAAATATTTATTTAAAAGGCACAGGGAAGCTAGGTTACGGTGGTGGAAAGTGGCTGAAGCTGAAATGCCAGGTCAGGTCAAATAACATTGCAGATTATTCTTTGGATTTTATCAAGAATTTTTAAATATATTGCAGAAGCACTGGAACAGATGTGGCAGCAATATTCAAAGCAAGGGTGAATGGTCGACTTCTAAATAAAACATTAGCCCAGATGCGAATATAAATAATGGTAAATCCTCAACTTGGAAATTCAGACAGAAATCACACAGCATTAACAAAGTCAATTAATTCATAGATAGGTAACAAAGATGAGGATATTAGTCTCAATGTAAATAATGATAACTCCTCACCCCAGAAATTCAGACACAAAAATTGTTATTATTTTTTCTGCTCTTCTTTGATGATATTTCAATAAACATTAAATGTTTATCCATAAGAATATTCCGTAAGATTTCCTGCAAAGGGCTTCGGATGATCTTATAAACCAACAAATAAAGTATTTATTGGTAATCTTATTGGACTATCTCTTTCATAAAACGTATCAGTTTGGTGTTTATATTTTTGTGGGCTTATAAGATTATAAGATTGAACAAGTAATAGCACTGAGCATTCTTCGCTCGAGACAGAAGTATTAGGTTGGTGCAAAAATAATGTCGTTATAACGTACTATGTGAGAAAACGACATTATTTTTGCACCAACCTAATATTTCTAAATACTCAAATTATTAAAGTCTGGGCACCATAGCAGAAAGTTTATCAGAAGAATTACCATGAAAGTATTTATAGAAAAAGCACAGGTAAGCTACATTATGGCGGTGGGAAAATAACTGAAGCTGAGATGACAGGCAGGGACCCATAACATTACAGATTCTTTGGATTTTATCAAGAATCTCTAAATATATAGCAGGAGCACTGAAATATATGTGGCTGCAATATTCAAAGAAAGGACGAATGGTTGACTTATAAATAAAACATTAGTCCGGATGCGAATAACATAAATAACAGTAAATCCTCAACTTAGAAATGCGTTTTTAGTTCATGCCACATTGACTGATAAACTCCTACAACAAAAAATTTTTCAAATTACCATATTAGTAAAAAACACACTCACTTAAATTTTCAAAAAAATTCAACCTTAGCGTTGCCACTGCACGCCCCAAGAGTTTGTATCCATTAACAATAACATTTCTAAAAAAAAAAAACATATTTCAATTCGCATTTAATCTTTCGTCTCTGATGCTACCTGGATTTACTAAAAACAAAATAATTTCCATGCTTG
Organism: Acanthosepion lycidas; assembly: GCA_963932145.1. Classification (NCBI taxonomy): domain Eukaryota; kingdom Metazoa; phylum Mollusca; class Cephalopoda; order Sepiida; family Sepiidae; genus Acanthosepion; species Acanthosepion lycidas. The sequence continues at coordinate 121,648,921 of OZ010585.1, forward strand.
AAGATGACTGCATGTACAGTTGAAAGTACTAGCAGATTAAAAAAAAAGAACTTATACACCTTGTAGTTATTAAAAACAAGGATCATAACATTCATCGAGTGATTCGTAGGTTAATGCAACTTTAAAATTTTGGTTTGCGAAGAGATTTCGCCATTTTATATCATTAACTTTACTAGTCTACTTTTTGTATGAATGATTCATTGTAATGTAAATATCTATATTTAGTTGGATTGATGTGAGTTTGCTTATCACATCAATCCAACTAAATAAGTTAGTTCTATCACTGATATTGAACGCTTTCCAATAAGTTACCGCGCATATAATATATAAATAATATATATAAAAAATTGTGTGTATATATATATATATATATATATATATATATATATATATATATATATATATATATATATATATATATGTTTCACCTTGACCTTATTGATCAAACTTACTATTAAGACAGGAGTAAATAGTTGTGAAATCAGTATAGATATCGATCTGAGAACTGATGACATCAGGAATGTCATTTATGAAAATTAAGAACTTAGATTCAAGTATAGAGCGCTGGGGCGTAATATCTGCATTAATATATAAAAAAAAAACTCTGGGAGAGTGACCATTCAAGACAACTTTCATTTTACAACTGAATCAGTTCAAACATTCGCCCAGAAATACCATAACCTGTCAACTTGTGAAGACGATGAATATGTCAAAAATCCTGTCAAATGCCTTCGAGATATTTAAAGCAACAGCTCGACCCCCACCATTCTTATCTACAGCTTGATAAACTCATTCTGCAATAATCGTTAATATATCAGTAGTTGACCTAGAGAAGCGAAAGGCATATTGTTTATCGCAAAAGAATACACTATGAGGTGAGATCCTTAACCGATTCAGGGTTCATGAACTTTGAAGGAGTGACGCTAAAGCTGTGAAAACTTGCAAGCATTAATTTCGACTCTATTGTTTCTTTCCAGGTAAACTGACATCAGACTTTTCAAAAAAGACCTCAAAAGTACGAGGGTGGGCTGAAAACTTCATAGACTGACTCTGAAGGAGTGACGCTAGAGCTGTGAAAACTTTTGCAAGCATTAATTTCGACTCTTCTTAATAACTGCATAGTTTTTTTCCAGCCCATTCTAGTATTTTCATATTTTAGCATTTTAAATATCATCATCTCTTTTTCATTCTTTTGGAGGTGTTTTAAACACTGAAGTTTAATTTTTGCAATTGTGTGTAGTGTACGTATTAAAACTGGTGTGTTAGTTATACGTTTATTTTCTAGAAAATATAATCGAACCCAGTGATGGCTAGAGGTGTGGTACATCCTCGATGACAAGTTTTATGGTGTGGCATTTAGCAGAATTCCTATAATGAATTTGCATGCAAAATTAAATGTACCATTTTGACTCTGATTCAAAGTGCACCATTTTTACCTAAATTCACTTCATGGTTATGTAATACACTATACACTTACTTTTACGGTTACCTTATGAGTCGTTTCCTGTTCAGGGATTTTTTCATACTGCTTATATGGCTAATGTAACATTTTATCCTAAATATTATTTAATAAAAACACTTTTGTAAATATGTTTTTTCTATGTTCATATATATATTTCCAAAAAAATTCAACCTTAGCGTTGCGACCGCACGCTCCAGAATTTCTTACCGTTAAACAATAACACATTTCTATAAAAAAAAAACCTATTTCGGCTCACATCTAATCTTTCGTGTTCCGTTATTACCTGGATGGATTATAAAAAACAAAAACAAATCAATTTCCATGCATGATGATTTTTGTATGTACAGATGAAAATACTAGCAAAAAAAGACCTTGTACAAGTTGAATTTATTAAAGACAGGGATCATTAAATTCAGCTGGAGGTTCGTGGGTTAATGTAATTTTAATAAATTTGTTTGCGAAGATGTATTCTCGCCATTTATATCATTAACTTCACTAATCTGTTTTTTGTATGAATGATTCATATAATATATATATATATATATATATATATATATATATATATATATATATATATATATATAGTTTATGAAAAACTATGTAATCCGTATGGGTAAACCTAAGGAGGATAAAATCCAGAGAACTCAATGTAAATCCAGAGCAAATAATTTAAATAAAAACAGACCACTTTAAGGTTCCATGTAATAAATTATTTCACCACAGCCCAAACGGCACTGTCAAAGCATTATTGGGATTTGTTGGATGGTGGCTTAACCCCACAAATAACCCTCGAGAGCCAGAACTCCAACAAATTTCAGAGACAGATGCGACTTATGCATAAAAGAAAAAATCCTCATAATAAAACATAAAGATCCGGATTTATTACTAAACAAACATAATGAACTAATTTTTAAATGCCGACATAAGAACAACCTAAATTTAACTAAATATATTTAGGAATAACTATACAGGAAAACTAATATTATATAATCTCGGTTTTTTTTGTTTTTGGAAATGTTGCTATGCACACATAAGTGCGAACAAATAACTGTATGTATATAACTATGTAATTATATATAGTTATATGTATATATGGGTGTATATATGTGTATGTGTGGGTATGTGGGTGAATGTATATGTGTGGATGTGTATATATAAAATTTTTTATAATTTCTATATATGTATGTGTGAGTGTGGGTGTGTATATATAGATGGGTACATGTATGCCGTTCCATAGTGTATGCATGTATGTATAAATATAAGAAGTTGTGAGTTCATATATATAATATGGGAGAATATAGATATAATAAGGTAATTAAGTATGGATTTTGATATGTTTTTTGCATGCACGCACATGTGGGTGTATATATGTATATGTTTGTGTGTATGTGTATATGTGTGTATATGTGTATATGTATATGTGTGTATATGTGTATATATGTGTATATGTATGTGTATGTGTATATATATATGTGTGTATATATATGAGTATATGTGTGTGTATATGTACATGTGTATGTATGTGTGTATATCTACAAGTGTATGTATGAGTATATACATACATATATATATATATATATATATATATATATATATATATATATATGTGTGTGTGTGTGTGTGTGTGTGCGTATGTGTATATGTGAATATATGTATATATATGGATATGTATGTGTACGGATATGTGTGTAGATGTATATTTATGGATACATATAATATTATAAAAGAAGGACTTACAGTCCTGTTATTAGTGTTTTATCTCATTTTCTCATTTAATATTCTCCAAATGGAAGTGTGAGTTTAAAATTGAAATTTTGATAGGCAAAGGATAGATTGAAGGCAAGAGGTACAAAAGGCCACCTACCTAGCGAGCTTGGGTAAATGGATGGCGGAACAAGTTTTTAGGTGAAATAAGAAAACGACAAAGTTTATCAAGAGCTATGCAGGACGATAAAATGATAGAATATTAACACATTTTTTTAAAGCTACAACACATATCACGTCTAACAGCGAATACGATAAGTGTAAACACTGATTATGACACGCAAAGGATAGATTGAAAGCAAGAGGGACAGAGGAAAACAACACTTAACCTACCTAGCGAGCTTGAGTAAATCGATGGCGGAACAGGGTTTGGGAGAGATTACAAAAGGACAAAAGTTATTAAGCGCTACAAAGGACAGGAAATTGTGGGGAGTCATGATTGCCTACGTCCCGAAGGGACATTGCACAAAGAAGAAGATAATGAAGAAACAGTTGTGAATTCATTGAATGTATCTCGACTGATGAACGAATTTAACTGGCTGCCAACGTATTGCTAATTTTACGCGCTGTAAGTGTTCAGAGGACGGAAAGTGCGACACTGAGATCCGAAGAAATATTAGAATGGCCATAGATGCCTTCCAAAAGCTAAGCAGAGTATTAAGAGACAGAAAAATTTCGTTAGAAACAAAGAAAAGAGTACTAAACTGTTACGTGATATCTATCCTCCTGTATGGCAGCGAATGCTGGACAATCTCCACAAAGACGAAGAGACTTGAAACAACAGAAATATGATTCTACTGAAAAATACTGGAGGTAACATGGAACGATCACTTGGGCAACAAGGTTTTAAATAAAATGGAAAAAAAAAGGAAAACTATACTTAACACCAGGAAGAGGCAGTTGGAATTTATTAGGCATGTAATGAGGAAAGAAGGCTTGGAAACCTGATACCCACAGGGCAGATTGAGGGAAAGAAGGACAGATTAAAGCAGCGCGTAAAATACTTGATGAGCATGGATGGTAGAACAGGGTTTGAGAGAAATAACAAAAAGACAAAAATTATTAAGAGCTACAAGGGACAAGAAGATGTGGAGAGCCATGATCGCCTACTCCTGAAGGGACTTGACACATAAAAGAAGAATGTTTGGGTTATTATTTTGATTTCACTTCGTCAGAATATGTTGATATGATTGTATAGCGTCAACGATATAGCAATCATTGATTGCTCGACACATACCCTAAATCGCCTATACTCAACAGATTCTATATACACTAATTAAAAGTAGCTCCCAATTGAACGAATAAATGTTTGATTATTGTCCGGGTCTGATATTGCGAAGTAATATATATATATATATATATATATATATATATATATATATATATATATATATATATATATATATATATATATATATATATATTTGGTTGGATAGATGTGAATTTGTGACCCTGGTAGTACCGCGCATATAATATATAAATAATTATACATATATATTTAATTATATTTATATACACACACTTTTCACACACACACACACACACACACACACACACACACACACATATATATATATATATATATATATATATATATATATATATATATATATATACTATTTTTTATTTAAGGGATAGGGATATATATTATATTCCTTGATAAATCAGTTTTAAGGGCAGAGGAAAATAGGGAGTGGTACATTAAAAATGCAGATTTTACGACGTATTCAATGATGCATATATTTCCTCGCTTAAATAGTTCGTATTTTTCCCCCTTTATTTTTCCTATAGCTTTATCACTTTAGGCTAGCTTGCCACCATAGAACCAACAAAATACACAGGTAAATTGGCTGAGCAATGTATGTCTTTCATTTTTATTTATCTTTATTATTTCCTCCTCACTACAGTTTCCGTGAAAATTACTGCAATATTTAAATGCTGTTAGTTACCAATGCTAGTTGTTCGTTGACGGCACGACACTAACTCGTCTTCAGGCCAGGTGAATTTTCGAAAATTACAAGGTATATAAGTATATTTTATTATGTTGCTCATTGTAGTCATATATATTTTTTTTATCTTCTTTCCGATCCAGACTGTCACCATCAAGAGGGTAGCAGCTACTACAGGTAAGAACATCGAAGTGGGAAAAAATAAATAAGATAACATGTTTGAACCCTGATACTAAGTAGTATTGTTCATATCATTAGATTCAAATTTAGGGTGCCTACCTGTTGTGTATTTTGTAGCATCCGTTCATGTTCATGATTTGTGAGACAAACTAAAACTCCTAAAATTCAATTTTGTTTTAAAACCTACATTATTCATGACAGTTATTGCTATTTATAAAGCTTAGCTTAGTGTACTAATAAGAAGTTAGTGAAAACAGAAAGAGCTTTATATACAAGATCGGACTTTCACCTGCCGAGTCACTAAGTTATAGAAATTAATGCTAATGATAGTGAATATATATATATATATATATATATATATATATATATATATATATATATATATAAAATAATAATTTTTTATATTAATGCTAATGATAAGGAATAAATTATATATATATATATATATATATATATATATATATATATATATATAAAGAAAGAATAGTAAGATATATAATCCGGTGTTCTTATAGATATTTTTATTTTTACAAAATAGTACTCAATGTAAATTTACAGAGCATTAATATTATAAATTAATTGATTTAAAATATGGTTTTTCCGCTGCACAGTTCTAACCATGTTTCAAAAATGGAAGGTTCGAATTTAATTTTTTAATTAAATTAAAGACATTAGTTCCATTTCATCCTCAAGCGAATTTTGGAGTAACTTTTAAAATTTTCTGGGTTCTAAAGACACAGCTAAAATCATAATTCACGTTTCCAAGGTTACAGATAAATTCACTTTCGCTAGACAGGGGTGTTTGCATGTTCATTATGTCTGTATTTTGATGTATGCGTTGTTAGTTACGTTTTGGTTGGGGGTAGGGATGTATTCTTCAATGAAATCTTAAATGCATGTCGTCTGGATTTTTTAAAATTTTATTGTTAATGGCAAAAATTCTTACGGCATTTTTTTCTATTTGTATATTTAAAGATTTTTTTGGTGGGGTGTTCAGGTTAGAATACGTTTTATTTAACTACAATTTGAAAAATATTTTCACTATTAATTTTTAATATATTATATTTCTTTTAAGAAGAAGTAAATGTATTAGAATCCCTTACAGTATGTAGAGTTATTTTCACAACAACTATAAGTATGTGTATTATTAGGTAACATTTTTTTTTATTTAAATATTATTTAAGTAAACTTTATGACAATGACGCCAAAAATAGCTAACAGATTTCACTGATTTAGTAAACTTTTATTTTTTTATATAAACCTAGTAATATCTTGTTTCCCATGTAAGTACAAAGGACATGGGTCATTCAATGGCTTACATCTTCTAGCTTTTCATATTAAATTCATTTTACTGTAGGTATTTTATTGGATTCCTTTAAGTGCTTGTAGTACTTAGAGGGAGATCTATAGGTTAGAATACGATTTATTTAATTACAATTTTAAAAGATGTTATTTCAAAATTTCTTTTTATTTAACTACAATTTTAAATAGAACTTTAAAATATTTTCACTGTTAGTTTTAATAGACTATATTTCATTTTTAAAAGAAGTAAATGTATTAAAATTACTTACAGTAAGTAAAATTATTTTTACATATCAAGTATAAGTATGTATATTACCTTTGTTAAAATTTTTATATTTAAATATTATTTAAGTAAAATTTATGACAATTACGGTAAAAATAGCTAAGTCATTTCTTTGATTTAGTAAACTTTTTTCTATTTTTTATACTTAGTAATATATAGTTTCACATGTCTGTACAAAGGACATGGGACATTCAATGGCCTACATCTTATAGATTTGCATCATAATTTCATTTTTCTGTAGGTTTTTTATTGGATTCCTTTAAGTGCCGGTAGTACTTTGAGAGAGGTGTTTTGGTTAGAATACGTTTTATTTAACTACAATTTTAAAAGATGTTTAGGTTAGAATTCGTTTTAACTAAAATTTTAAACACAACTTTAAAGTAGTTTCCCTGTTATTTTAATAGACATTTTTTTGTAATTGTAATAGAATTACTTACAGTATATAAAATTATTTTTTCCCATTAAATATAAGTACGTATTTTACGAGGTTACACTTTTAAATTTATTTTTAAATATTATTTAAGGAAAATTTTTGACAATGACGGCATAAAATAGCTATTTCATTTCTCTGATTCAGTAATTTTTGTTTTTTATAAACTTAGTAATACATGAGAAATTATATATTACTTTATATATATTTTAGTTAAAACGAATTCTAACCTAATATATATATATATATATATATATATATATATATATATATATATATTGGCTGTATGTGTGGAGAGAGAGAGAGAAAGACAGAGTGTGAGAAAGAGAGACACTACAGTTAAATACATATAGTGTAGCTATGTATATATATGTCTGCGTGGATTAAGCACACTAAAACAATAACGAAACAATATATTACCTTTCCATGATATCATTATTTAAACCGTGCAACACACACACACATACACACACACACACACACACATATATATATATATATATATATATATATATATCAATTTGGTTGCAACTTGTCTTTTAAACATGTTTCATTGAATAATATGGTCAAGGAAAATTTAATATTTGATGGCAGTAAGGGAGTGCAAAAATTATTCATATGTTCTATTTTCTTAAGCACTTTCGGCCACTTTTTTACCCATTTCCAAGGGGGTTTGTTTTTGGGTCTTGTTAATTTCTCTTTTTTCTCAGAAATTGTAAGAAGGCCGAAAAACCTAAATGCCCGTTATATTCAACGAAACACACACACACACATGTATATATATATATATATATATATATATATATATATATATATATATATTAGGTTGGTCCAAAAATAATGTCTTCTCACATAGTAACATATGCAAGAAAACGACATTATTTTTGCACCAAGCTAATATATTTACACACATACGTACATACACGCGCACACACAAACACACACGCGCACACACACACACACACATATATACATAGCTCAGGTTATATCAGCAATTTTCTCGTTTTTCTTTTATATTGAAGTTAACAAAACATGATTTACGCACTTTTCATTGGTGCAAGGATGGTTTTTCTCCTTCTTATTCTTTTATTGTGTGTGTGTCTCCATGTGTGCTCGTGCGCACGTGCGTTTTCTGTCTGTGTGCACCTGCTCGCAGGCATGCGCGTCTGTACGTACATGTGGAATCTGGTTATTTCTAATTTTGTCGTTTTTCTTAACTTTTTATAATCCCCCATATTGGTTTTCTATCTTTTTATCTCCTTTTCAATTTTGAGTGTCAGAGGCAAATTTAGCATTCCGTTTAATGCAGTGTATGGGTGTCTGCTCAAATTTATGTCTCCTAAACATAAACTTTATAGCAAAAATAATATGTATTATTGTGCGTAAATGTTAATTGCAATTAAAAAAATAAAACTCACTTCTATGTATATGCGCCCCATGCGTGACATATAAAATTTCCCAATTTATTAAATAACAATATACATATATATATATATATATATATATATATATATATATATATATATATATATATGTTTATATGTATATATATATATATATATATATATATATATATATATACCTTGGTTTCGGCAGTGGTAGTTTGAAAATAATATTAGCTCAGGGTGCAGGTCTGTGGAGGATCATTCCTCCAGGTAGAACCTCTCCTTCTGAAGGCAGTTGGGGTATTTGCCCGTTGCTTGAGGCATCCACAAAAGGAGTGTCGAGTCTGCATGAACATTTTTTTTCACGGTATTGTCGTCAAACCCACATAAAAATGACATTTTGTGGACACACTGAAATTCACAGACATGCACGCACAGACACACACAAAAACACACACACACACACACACACACATATATATATATATATATATATATATATATATATATATATATATATATATATATGTATATAAAAGAATTTTAATTTTTAATCCGACACATTTCTATGACTTTGGGCGTTATTTTTAGTTGAAAGTCAAATTTGTTTAAATATTCTTGTCTACGTTTGTTGGGAACGCCAGTAGACCACATCAACCATTTTAAAAAGAACGGATTGTAAGTCTACTCAAATACGACAAAGTCACTGCCTTAAGTAAGAACCAAAATTTCAACCAAACTGATTATGAAAAAGTTTTCATACATGGCCTCCATCACAAATACATTCAATACCCAGAAGATAGAAACAAGAAATAAAAAAACTTGTCCATCAAAAAAAACATAATCATAATTCTCATCTGACAAATGAGGCGGTATAGTTATTTACACTAAGAAATTAGAATCCTTCTTAAATAATGACAACATCTTCAATAAAACCAATAAACTTACAACAAATAATGACACCATCTTCACTAAAACCAATGAATTTACCATAAATGATGACACAAATTTCATGAAACCAATGAAGATACCATAAATAATGACCACACCTTCACTAAAACCAATGAATTAACCATAAATAATGAAAACAACTTCGCTAAAACCAATGAACTTACCATAATTAATGACAGCACCTTCAGTAAAACCAACAAACTTACCATATATAATGACAGTACCTTCAAGAAAACCAATGAAATTAGCATAAATAATAACATCAACGTCAGTAAACCAATGGACTTACCATAAATAGTGATAGCACCTTCACTAAAACCAAGGAACATACCATAAATAATGACGTCACCTTCAATAAAACCAATGAACTTACCATAAGTAATGTCAGCACCTTCAATAAAACCAATCAAAATACGATAAATAATGACAGCAAGTTCACTAAACCTAGTGAACTTACCAGAAAAACTGAGAGCATCTTCACTGAAATAAATGAACTTACCATAAATAATGAGAGCACGTTCACTAAAAACAATGAATATACCATAAATAATGACAGCACCTTCACTAAAAGAATGAATTTACCATAAATAATGACAGCACCTTCACTAAAAGCAATGAACTTACCATAAATAATGACAGCAACTTCACTAAAACCAATGAACTTCACGTAAATAATGACAGCAACTTCATTAAAACCAATGAACTTACCATAAATAAAGACAGGTCCTTCATTAAATCAATGAATATAGCAGAAAATAATTATAACACCTTCAATAAATCCAATGAAGTTACCATAAATAATGACACCATCTTCACTAAAACCAATGAACATACCATAAATAATGAGAGCATCTTCCCTAAAACCAATGAAATTACCATAAATAATGAAAACGCCTTCGTTAAAACCAATGAATTTACAGTAAATAATGACAGCACCTTCACTAAAAGCAATGAATTTACCATAAATGATGACAGCAATTTCACTAAAACCAGTGAACATAATTAATGACAGCACCTTCACTAAAACCAACAAACTTACCATAAATAATGACAGCACCTTCACTAAAAGCAATGAATTTACCATAAATGATGCAAACAACTTCGCTAAAACCAGTGAACATAATTAATGACAGCACCTTCACTAAAACCAACAAACTTACCATAAATAATGACAGCAACTTCACTAAAAGCAATAAACATACCATAAATAATGACAGCATCTTCACGAAAACCAATGAAATTATAACATCAACTTCAGTAAACCAATGGACTTATCATAAATAATGACAGCACCTTCACTAAAACCAAGGAACATACCATAAATAATGACGTCACATTTTACTAAAACCAATGAACTTAACATAAGTAATGTCAGCACCTTCACTAAAACCAATGAACGTACTATGAATAACGACAGATCCTTCACTAAAACCAATCAACATACGATAAATAATTACAGCAAGTTCACTAAACCCAATAAACATACCATAAATAATGACAGCACCTTCACTAAAACCAATGAACTTAACATAAATATTGAGAACACCTTCACTAAAACCAATGAACATACAATAAATAATGACAACAACTTTACTAAAACCATTGAAGTTAACATAAATAATGACAGCAGATTCATTAAAAACAATGAAATTACAATAAAGAATGACAACACCTTCATTAAAAGCAATGAATTTACCATAAATGATGACAGCACCTTCACAAAAAGTAATAAACGTACCATAAATGATGACAGCAACTTTGCTAAAACCAATAAACATACCATAAATAATGACAGCACCTTCACAAAAAGCAATGAATTTACCATAAATGATGACAGCAACTTTGCTAAAACCAATAAGCATACCATAAATAATGACAGCACCTTCACTAAAAGCAATGAATTTACCATAAATAATGACAGCACCATCACTAAAACCAATGAATTTACCATCAATGATGACAGCAACTTCACTAAAACCAATAAACATACCATAAATAATGACAGCACCTTCACTAAAAGCAATGAATTTACCATAAATAATGACAGCACCTTCCCTAAAAGCAATGAATTTACCATAAATAATGAAAGCAACTTCACTAAAAGCAATGAATTTACCATAAATGATGACAGCAACTTCACTAAACCAATAAACATACCATAAATAATGACAGCACCTTCACTAAAAGCAATGAATTTACAATAAATAATGACGGACACCTTCACTAAAAGCAATGAATTTACCATAAATGATGACAGCAACTTCGCTAAAAACAATAAGCATACAATAAATAATGACAGCAACTTCACTAAAAGCAATGAATTTACAATAAATAATGACAGCATCTTCACTAAAAGCAATGAATTTACCATAAATGATGACAGCAACTTTGCTAAAACCAATAAACATATCATAAATAATGACAGCACCTTCACTAAAAGCAATGAATTTACCATAAATGATGACAGCAACTTTGCTAAAACCAATAAGCATACCATAAATAATGACAGCACCTTCACTAAAAGCAATGAATTTACAATAAATAATGACAGCATCTTCACTAAAAGCCATGAATTTAGCATAAATGATGACAGCAACTTTGCTAAAACCAATAAACATACCATAAATAATGACAGCACCTTCACTAAAAGCAATGAATTTACCATAAATGATGACAGCAACTTTGCTAAAACCAATAAGCATACCATAAATAATGACAGCACCTTCACTAAAAGCAATGAATTTACAAAAAATAATGACAGCATCTTCACTAAAAGCAAAGAATTTACCATAAATGATGACAGCAACTTTGCTAAAACCAATAATCATACCATAAATAATGACAGCACCTTCACTAAAAGCAATGAATTTACAATAAATAATGACAGCACCTTCACTAAAAGCAATGAATTTACAATAAATGATGACAGCAACTTTGCTAAAACCAATAAACATACCATAAATAATGACAGCACCTTCACTAAAAGCAATGAATTTACCATAAATGATGACATCAACTTTGCTAAAACTAATAAGCATACCATAAATAATGACAGCACCTTCACTAAAAGCAATGAATTTACAATAAATAATGACAGCATCTTCACTAAAAGCAATGAATTTACCATAAATGATGACAGCAACTTTGCTAAAACCAATAAACATACCATAAATAATGACAGCACCTTCACTAAAAGCAATGAATTTACCATAAATGATGACAGCAACTTTGCTAAAACCAATAAGCATACCATAAATAATGACAGCACCTTCAATAAAAGCAATGAATTTACAATAAATAATGACAGCACCTTCACTAAAAGCAATGAATTTACCATAAATGATGACAGCAACTTCGCTAAAACCAATAAACATACCATAAATAATGACAGCACATTCACTAAAAGCAATGAATTTACAATAAATAATGACAGCACCTTCACTAAAAGCAATGAATTTACAATAAATGATGACAGCAACTTTGCTAAAACCAATAAACATACCATAAATAATAACATCACCTTCATTAAAAGCAATGAATTTACAATAAATAATGAGAGCATCTTCACTAAAAGCAATGAATCTACCATAAATGATGACAGCAACTTCGCTAAAAACAATAAACATACCATAAATAATGACAGCACCTTCACTAAAAGCAATGAATTTACAATAAATAATGAGAGCAACTTCGCTAAAACCAATAAACATACCATAAATAATGACAGCACCTTCACTAAAAGCAATGAATTTACCATAAATAATGACAGCACCTTCACTAAAAGCAATGAATTTACAATAAATAATGACAGCACCTTCACTAAAAGCAATGAATTTACCATAAATGATGACAGCAACTTCGCTAAAACAATGAATTTGCCATAAATGATGACAGCAACTTCACTAAAACCAATAAACATACCATAAATAATGACAGCACCTTCACTAAAAGCAATGAATTTAGCATAAATAATGACAGCACCTTCACTAAAAGCAATGGATTTACCATAAATGATGACAGCAACTTCGCTAAAAGCAATGAATTTGCCATAAATGATGACAGCAACTTCACTAAAACCAATAAACATACCATAAATAATGACAGCACCTTCACTAAAAGCAATGAATTTACCATAAATAATGACAGCACCTTCACTAAAAGCAATGAATTTACAATAAATAATGACAGCACCTTCACTAAAAGCAATGAATTTACCATAAATGACAGCAACTTCGCTAAAAGCAATGAATTTGCCATAAATGATGAAGCAACTTCACTAAAACCAATAAACATACCATAAATAATGACAGCACCTTCACTAAAAGCAATGAATTTACCATAAATAATGACAGCACCTTCACTAAAAGCAATGAATCTACCATAAATGATGACAGCAACTTCGCTAAAACCAATAAACATACCATAAATAATGACAGCACCTTCACTAAAAGCAATGAATTTACAATAAATAATGACAGCACCTTCACTAAAAGATATGAATTTACCATAAATGATGACAGCAACTTCGCTAAAACCAATAAACATACCATAAATAATGACAGCACCTTCACTAAAAGCAATGAATCTACCATAAATGATGACAGCAACTTCGCTAAAACCAATAAACATACCATAAATAATGACAGCACCTTCACTAAAAGCAATGAATTTACAATAAATAATGACAGCACCTTCACTAAAAGCAATGAATTTACCATAAATGATGACAGCAACTTCACTAAAACCAATAAACATACCATAAATAATGACAGCACCTTCACTAAAAGCAATGAATTTACAATAAATAATGACAGCACCTTCACTAAAAGCAATGAATTTACCATAAATGATGACAGCAACTTCGCTAAAACCAATAAACATACCATAAATAATGACAGCACCTTCACTAAAAGCAATGAATTTACCATAAATGATGACAGAAACTTCACTAAAAGCAATGAATTTACCATAAATGATGACAGCAACTTCGCTAAAAGCAATGAATTTGCCATAAATGATGACAGCAACTTCACTAAAACCAATAAACATACCATAAATAATGACAGCACCTTCACTAAAAGCAATGAATTTACAATAAATAATGACAGCACCTTCACTAAAAGCAATGAATCTACCATAAATGATGACAGCGACTTCGCTAAAACCAATAAACATACCATAAACAATGACAGCACCTTCACTAAAAGTAATGAATTTACAATAAATAATGACAGCACCTTCACTAAAAGCAATGAATTTACCATAAATGATGACAGCAACTTCGCTAAAAGCAATGAATTTGCCATAAATGATGACAGCAACTTCACTAAAACCAATAAACATACCATAAATAATGACAGCACCTTCACTAAAAGCAATGAATTTACCATAAATAATGACAGCACCTTCACTAAAAGCAATGAATTTACCATAAATAATGACAGCAACTTCGCTAAAAGCAATGAATTTGACATAAATGATGACAGCAACTTCACTAAAACCAATAAACATACCATAAATAATGACAGCACCTTCACTAAAAGCAATGAATTTACCATAAATAATGACAGCACCTTCACTAAAAGCAATGAATTTACAGTAAATAATGACAGCATTTTCACTAAAAGCAATGAATTTACCATAAATAATGACAGCACCTTCACTAAAAGCAATGAATTTACCATAAATAATGACAGCAACTTCGCTAAAAGCAATGAATTTGACATAAATGATGACAGCAACTTCACTAAAACCAATAAACATACCATAAATAATGACAGCACCTTCACTAAAAGCAATGAATTTACCATAAATAATGACAGTACCTTCACTAAAAGCAATGAATTTACCATAAATAATGACAGCACCTTCACTAAAAGCAATGAATTTACCATAAATAATGACAGCACCTTCACTAAAAGCAATGAATTTACCATAAATAATGACAGCACCTTCACTAAAAGCAATGAATCTACCATAAATGATGACAGCGACTTCACTAAAACCAATAAACATACCATAAATAATGACAGCACCTTCACTAAAAGCAATGAATTTACCATAAATAATGACAGCACCTTCACTAAAAGCAATGAATTTACAGTAAATAATGACAGCACCTTCACTAAAAGCAATGAATTTACCATAAATGATGACAGCACCTTCACTAAAAGCAATGAATTTACCATAAATGATGACAGGAACTTCGCTAAAAGCAATGAATTTGCCATAAATGATGACAGCAAGTTCACTAAAACCAATAAACATACCATAAATAATGACAGCACCTTCACTAAAAGCAATGAATTTACCATAAATAATGACAGCACCTTCACTAAAAGCAATGAATTTACCATAAATAATGACAGCACCTTCACTAAAAGCAATGAATCTACCATAAATGATGACAGCGACTTCACTAAAACCAATAAACATACCATAAATAATGACAGCACCTTCACTAAAAGCAATGAATTTACCATAAATAATGACAGCACCTTCACTAAAAGCAATGAATTTACAGTAAATAATGACAGCACCTTCACTAAAAGCAATGAATTTACCATAAATGATGAAAGGAACTTCGCTAAAAGCAATGAATTTGCCATAAATGATGACAGCAACTTCACTAAAACCAATAAACATACCATAAATAATGACAGCACCTTCACTAAAAGCAATGAATTTACCATAAATAATGACAGCACCTTCACTAAAAGCAATGAATTTACAGTAAATAATGACAGCACCTTCACTAAAAGCAATGAATTTACCATAAATAATGACAGCACCTTCACTAAAAGCAATGAATTTACCATAAATAATGACAGCAACTTCGCTAAAAGCAATGAATTTGACATAAATGATGACAGCAACTTCACTAAAACCAATAAACATACCATAAATAATGACAGCACCTTCACTAAAAGCAATGAATTTACCATAAATAATGACAGCACCTTCACTAAAAGCAATGAATTTACCATAAATAATGACAGCACCTTCACTAAAAGCAATGAATTTACCATAAATAATGACAGCACCTTCACTAAAAGCAATGAATTTACCATAAATAATGACAGCACCTTCACTAAAAGCAATGAATTTACCATAAATAATGACAGCACCTTCACTAAAAGCAATGAATCTACCATAAATGATGACAGCGACTTCACTAAAACCAATAAACATACCATAAATAATGACAGCACCTTTACTAAAAGCAATGAATTTACCATAAATAATGACAGCACCTTCACTAAAAGCAATGAATTTACAGTAAATAATGACAGCACCTTCACTAAAAGCAATGAATTTACCATAAATAATGACAGCACCTTCACTAAAAGCAATGAATTTACCATAAATGATGACAGGAACTTCGCTAAAAGCAATGAATTTGCCATAAATGATGACAGCAACTTCACTAAAACCAATAAACATACCATAAATAATGACAGCACCTTCACTAAAAGCAATGAATTTACCATAAATAATGACAGCACCTTCACTAAAAGCAATGAATTTACCATAAATAATGACAGCACCTTCACTAAAAGCAATGAATCTACCATAAATGATGACAGCGACTTCACTAAAACCAATAAACATACCATAAATAATGACAGCACCTTCACTAAAAGCAATGAATTTACCATAAATAATGACAGCACCTTCACTAAAAGCAATGAATTTACAGTAAATAATGACAGCACCTTCACTAAAAGCAATGAATTTACCATAAATGATGACAGGAACTTCGCTAAAAGCAATGAATTTGCCATAAATGATGACAGCAACTTCACTAAAACCAATAAACATACCATAAATAATGACAGCACCTTCACTAAAACCAATGAATTTACCATAAATAATGACAGCACCTTCACTAAAAGCAATGAATTTACCATAAATAATGACAGCAACTTCGCTAAAAGCAATGAATTTGCCATAAATGATGACAGCAACTTCACTAAAACCAATAAACATACCATAAATAATGACAGCACCTTCACTAAAAGCAATGAATTTACCATAAATAATGACAGCACCTTCACTAAAAGCAACGAATTTACAGTAAATAATGACAGCACCTTCACTAAAAGCAATGAATTTACCATAAATGATGACAGGAACTTCGCTAAAAGCAATGAATTTGCCATAAATGATGACAGCAACTTCACTAAAACCAATAAACATACCATAAATAATGACAGCACCTTCACTAAAAGCAATGAATTTACCATAAATAATGACAGCACCTTCACTAAAAGCAATGAATTTACAGTAAATAATGACAGCACCTTCACTAAAAGCAATGAATTTACCATAAATAATGACACCACCTTCACTAAAAGCAATGAATTTACCATAAATAATGACAGCACCTTCACTAAAAGCAATGAATTTACCATAAATAATGACAGCACCTTCACTAAAAGCAATGAATTTACCATAAATAATGACAGCACCTTCACTAAAAGCAATGAATTTACCATAAATAATGACAGCACCTTCACTAAAAGCAATGAATTTACCATAAATAATGACAGCACCTTCACTAAAAGCAATGAATCTACCATAAATGATGACAGCGACTTCACTAAAACCAATAAACATACCATAAATAATGACAGCACCTTCACTAAAAGCAATGAATTTACCATAAATAATGACAGCACCTTCACTAAAAGCAATGAATTTACAGTAAATAATGACAGCACCTTCACTAAAAGCAATGAATTTACCATAAATAATGACAGCACCTTCACTAAAAGCAATGAATTTACCATAAATGATGACAGGAACTTCGCTAAAAGCAATGAATTTGCCAGAAATGATGACAGCAACTTCACTAAAACCAATAAACATACCATAAATAATGACAGCACCTTCACTAAAAGCAATGAATTTACCATAAATAATGACAGCACCTTCACTAAAAGCAATGAATTTACCATAAATAATGACAGCACCTTCACTAAAAGCAATGAATCTACCATAAATGATGAGAGCGACTTCACTAAAACCAATAAACATACCATAAATAATGACAGCACCTTCACTAAAAGCAATGAATTTACCATAAATAATGACAGCACCTTCACTAAAAGCAATGAATTTACAGTAAATAATGACAGCACCTTCACTAAAAGCAATGAATTTACCATAAATACTGACAGCACCTTCACTAAAAGCAATGAATTTACCATAAATGATGACAGGAACTTCGCTAAAACCAATGAATTTGCCATAAATGATGACAGCAACTTCACTAAAACCAATAAACATACCATAAATAATGACAGCACCTTCACTAAAAGCAATGAATTTACCATAAATAATGACAGCACCTTCACTAAAAGCAATGAATTTACCATAAATAATGACAGCACCTTCACTAAAAGCAATGAATTTACCATAAATAATGAAAGCACCTTCACTAAAAGCAATGAATTTACCATAAATAATGACAGCACCTTCACTAAAAGCAATGAATCTACCATAAATGATGACAGCGACTTCACTAAAACCAATAAACATACCATAAATAATGACAGCACCTTCACTAAAAGCAATGAATTTACCATAAATAATGACAGCACCTTCACTAAAAGCAATGAATTTACAGTAAATAATGACAGCACCTTCACTAAAAGCAATGAATTTACCATAAATAATGACAGCACCTTCACTAAAAGCAATGAATTTACCATAAATGATGACAGGAACTTCGCTAAAAGCAATGAATTTGCCATAAATGATGACAGCAACTTCACTAAAACCAATAAACATACCATAAATAATGACAGCACCTTCACTAAAAGCAATGAATTTACCATAAATAATGACAGCACCTTCACTAAAAGCAATGAATTTACCATAAATAATGACAGCACCTTCACTAAAAGCAATGAATCTACCATAAATGATGACAGCGACTTCACTAAAACCAATAAACATACCATAAATAATGACAGCACCTTCACTAAAAGCAATGAATTTACCATAAATAATGACAGCACCTTCACTAAAAGCAATGAATTTACAGTAAATAATGACAGCAACTTCACTAAAAGCAATGAATTTACCATAAATGATGACAGGAACTTCGCTAAAAGCAATGAATTTGCCATAAATGATGACAGCAACTTCACTAAAACCAATAAACCTACCATAAATAATGACAGCACCTTCACTAAAAGCAATGAATTTACCATAAATAATGACAGCACCTTCACTAAAAGCAATGAATTTACCATAAATAATGACAGCAACTTCGCTAAAAGCAATGAATTTGCCATAAATGATGACAGCAACTTCACTAAAACCAATAAACATACCATAAATAATGACAGCACCTTCACTAAAAGCAATGAATTTACCATAAATAATGACAGCACCTTCACTAAAAGCAATGAATTTACAGTAAATAATGACAGCACCTTCACTAAAAGCAATGAATTTACCATAAATGATGACAGGAACTTCGCTAAAAGCAATGAATTTGCCATAAATGATGACAGCAACTTCACTAAAACCAATAAACATACCATAAATAATGACAGCACCTTCACTAAAAGCAATGAATTTACCATAAATAATGACAGCACCTTCACTAAAAGCAATGAATTTACCATAAATAATGACAGCAACTTCGCTAAAAGCAATGAATTTGCCATAAATGATGACAGCAACTTCACTAAAACCAATAAACATACCATAAATAATGACAGCACCTTCACTAAAAGCAATGAATTTACCATAAATAATGACAGCACCTTCACTAAAAGCAATGAATTTACAGTAAATAATGACAGCACCTTCACTAAAAGCAATGAATTTACCATAAATGATGACAGGAACTTCGCTAAAAGCAATGAATTTGCCATAAATGATGACAGCAACTTCACTAAAACCAATAAACATACCATAAATAATGACAGCACCTTCACTAAAAGCAATGAATTTACCATAAATAATGACAGCACCTTCACTAAAAGCAATGAATTTACCATAAATAATGACAGCAACTTCGCTAAAACCAATAAACATACCATAAATAATGACAGCACCTTCACTAAAAGCAATGAATCTACCATAAATGATGACAGCAACTTCGCTAAAACCAATAAACATACCATAAATAATGACAGCACCTTCACTAAAAGCAATGAATTTACCATAAATAATGACAGCACCTTCACTAAAAGCAATGAATTTACAGTAAATAATGACAGCACCTTCACTAAAAGCAATGAATTTACCATAAATGATGACAGGAACTTCGCTAAAAGCAATGAATTTGCCATAAATGATGACAGCAACTTCACTAAAACCAATAAACATACCATAAATAATGACAGCACCTTCACTAAAAGCAATGAATTTACCATAAATAATGACAGCACCTTCACTAAAAGCAATGAATTTACCATAAATAATGACAGCAACTTCGCTAAAACCAATAAACATACCATAAATAATGACAGCACCTTCACTAAAAGCAATGAATCTACCATAAATGATGACAGCAACTTCGCTAAAACCAATAAACATACCATAAATAATGACAGCACCTTCACTAAAAGAAATGAATTTACCATAAATAATGACAGCACCTTCACTAAAAGCAATGAATTTACAATAAATAATGACAGCACCTTCACTAAAAGCAATGAATTTGCCATAAATGATGACAGCAATTTCGCTAAAACCAATAAACATACCATAAATAATGACAGCACCTTCACTAAAAGCAATGAATTTACCATAAATAATGACAGCACCTTCACTAAAAGCAATGAATTTACAATAAATAATGACAGCACCTTCACTAAAAGCTATGAATTTACCATAAATGATGACAGCAACTTCGCTAAAACCAATAAACATACCATAAATAATGACAGCACCTTCACTAAAAGCAATGAATTTACCATAAATAATGACAGCACCTTCACTAAAAGCAATGAATTTACAATAAATAATGACAGCACCTTCACTAAAAGCAATGAATTTACCATAAATGATGACAGCAACTTCGCTAAAACCAATAAACATACCATAAATAATGACAGCACCTTCACTAAAAGCAATGAATCTGCCATAAATGATGACAGCAATTTCGCTAAAACCAATAAACATACCATAAATAATGACAGCACCTTCACTAAAAGCAATGAATTTACCATAAATAATGACAGCAACTTCGCTAAAACCAATAAACATACCATAAATAATGAGAGCACCTTCACTAAAAGCAATGAATCTACCATAAATGATGACAGCAACTTCACTAAAACCAATAAAGATACCATAAATGATGACAGCACCTTCACTAAAAGCAATAAACTTACCATAAATAATGACAGCACCTTCACTAAAACCAATGAATTTACCATAAATAATGACAGCACCTTAACTAAAAGCAATGAATTTACCATAAATAATGACAGCACCTTCACTAAAAGCAATGAATTTACAATAAATAATGACAGCACCTTCACTAAAAGCAATGAATTTACCATAAATGATGACAGCAACTTCGCTAAAACCAATAAACATACCATAAATAATGACAGCACCTTCACAAAAAGCAATGAATCTACCATAAATGATGATAGCAACTTTGCTAAAACCAATAAACATACCATAAATAATGACAGCACCTTCACTAAAAGCAATGAATTTGCCATAAATGATGAAGCAACTTCGCTAAAACCAATAAACATACCATAAATAATGACAGCACCTTCACTAAAAGCAATGAATTTACCATAAATAATGACAGCACCTTCACTAAAAGCAATGAATCTACCATAAATGATGACAGCAACTTCGCTAAAACCAATAAACATACCATAAATAATGACAGCACCTTCACTAAAAGAAAGCAATGAATTTACAATAAATAATGACAGCACCTTCACTAAAAGATATGAATTTACCATAAATGATGACAGCAACTTCGCTAAAACCAATAAACATACCATAAATAATGACAGCACCTTCACTAAAAGCAATGAATCTACCATAAATGATGACAGCAACTTCGCTAAAACCAATAAACATACCATAAATAATGACAGCACCTTCACTAAAAGCAATGAATTTACAATAAATAATGACAGCACCTTCACTAAAAGCAATGAATTTACCATAAATGATGACAGCAACTTCACTAAAACCAATAAACATACCATAAATAATGACAGCACCTTCACTAAAAGCAATGAATTTACAATAAATAATGACAGCACCTTCACTAAAAGCAATGAATTTACCATAAATGATGACAGCAACTTCGCTAAAACCAATAAACATACCATAAATAATGACAGCACCTTCACTAAAAGCAATGAATTTACCATAAATGATGACAGAAACTTCACTAAAAGCAATGAATTTACCATAAATGATGACAGCAACTTCGCTAAAAGCAATGAATTTGCCATAAATGATGACAGCAACTTCACTAAAACCAATAAACATACCATAAATAATGACAGCACCTTCACTAAAAGCAATGAATTTACCATAAATAATGACAGCACCTTCACTAAAAGCAATGAATTTACCATAAATAATGACAGCAACTTCGCTAAAACCAATAAACATACCATAAATAATGACAGCACCTTCACTAAAAGCAATGAATCTACCATAAATGATGACAGCAACTTCGCTAAAACCAATAAACATACCATAAATAATGACAGCACCTTCACTAAAAGAAATGAATTTACCATAAATAATGACAGCACCTTCACTAAAAGCAATGAATTTACAATAAATAATGACAGCACCTTCACTAAAAGCAATGAATTTGCCATAAATGATGACAGCAATTTCGCTAAAACCAATAAACATACCATAAATAATGACAGCACCTTCACTAAAAGCAATGAATTTACCATAAATAATGACAGCACCTTCACTAAAAGCAATGAATTTACAATAAATAATGACAGCACCTTCACTAAAAGCTATGAATTTACCATAAATGATGACAGCAACTTCGCTAAAACCAATAAACATACCATAAATAATGACAGCACCTTCACTAAAAGCAATGAATTTACCATAAATAATGACAGCACCTTCACTAAAAGCAATGAATTTACAATAAATAATGACAGCACCTTCACTAAAAGCAATGAATTTACCATAAATGATGACAGCAACTTCGCTAAAACCAATAAACATACCATAAATAATGACAGCACCTTCACTAAAAGCAATAAATCTGCCATAAATGATGACAGCAATTTCGCTAAAACCAATAAACATACCATAAATAATGACAGCACCTTCACTAAAAGCAATGAATTTACCATAAATAATGACAGCAACTTCGCTAAAACCAATAAACATACCATAAATAATGAGAGCACCTTCACTAAAAGCAATGAATCTACCATAAATGATGACAGCAACTTCACTAAAACCAATAAAGATACCATAAATGATGACAGCACCTTCACTAAAACAATAAACTTACCATAAATAATGACAGCACCTTCACTAAAACCAATGAATTTACCATAAATAATGACAGCACCTTAACTAAAAGCAATGAATTTACCATAAATAATGACAGCACCTTCACTAAAAGCAATGAATTTACAATAAATAATGACAGCACCTTCACTAAAAGCAATGAATTTACCATAAATGATGACAGCAACTTCGCTAAAACCAATAAACATACCATAAATAATGACAGCACCTTCACAAAAAGCAATGAATCTACCATAAATGATGATAGCAACTTTGCTAAAACCAATAAACATACCATAAATAATGAAAGCACCTTCACTAAAAGCAATGAATTTGCCATAAATGATGAAGCAACTTCGCTAAAACCAATAAACATACCATAAATAATGACAGCACCTTCACTAAAAGCAATGAATTTACCATAAATAATGACAGCACCTTCACTAAAAGCAATGAATCTACCATAAATGATGACAGCAACTTCGCTAAAACCAATAAACATACCATAAATAATGACAGCACCTTCACTAAAAGCAATGAATTTACAATAAATAATGACAGCACCTTCACTAAAAGATATGAATTTACCATAAATGATGACAGCAACTTCGCTAAAACCAATAAACATACCATAAATAATGACAGCACCTTCACTAAAAGCAATGAATCTACCATAAATGATGACAGCAACTTCGCTAAAACCAATAAACATACCATAAATAATGACAGCACCTTCACTAAAAGCAATGAATTTACAATAAATAATGACAGCACCTTCACTAAAAGCAATGAATTTACCATAAATGATGACAGCAACTTCACTAAAACCAATAAACATACCATAAATAATGACAGCACCTTCACTAAAAGCAATGAATTTACAATAAATAATGACAGCACCTTCACTAAAAGCAATGAATTTACCATAAATGATGACAGCAACTTCGCTAAAACCAATAAACATACCATAAATAATGACAGCACCTTCACTAAAAGCAATGAATTTACCATAAATGATGACAGAAACTTCACTAAAAGCAATGAATTTACCATAAATGATGACAGCAACTTCGCTAAAAGCAATGAATTTGCCATAAATGATGACAGCAACTTCACTAAAACCAATAAACATACCATAAATAATGACAGCACCTTCACTAAAAGCAATGAATTTACAATAAATAATGACAGCACCTTCACTAAAAGCAATGAATCTACCATAAATGATGACAGCGACTTCGCTAAAACCAATAAACATACCATAAATAATGACAGCACCTTCACTAAAAGTAATGAATTTACAATAAATAATGACAGCACCTTCACTAAAAGCAATGAATTTACCATAAATGATGACAGCAACTTCGCTAAAAGCAATGAATTTGCCATAAATGATGACAGCAACTTCACTAAAACCAATAAACATACCATAAATAATGACAGCACCTTCACTAAAAGCAATGAATTTACCATAAATAATGACAGCACCTTCACTAAAAGCAATGAATTTACAGTAAATAATGACAGCACCTTCACTAAAAGCAATGAATTTACCATAAATGATGACAGGAACTTCGCTAAAAGCAATGAATTTGCCATAAATGATGACAGCAACTTCACTAAAACCAATAAACATACCATAAATAATGACAGCACCTTCACTAAAAGCAATGAATTTACCATAAATAATGACAGCACCTTCACTAAAAGCAATGAATTTACAGTAAATAATGACAGCACCTTCACTAAAAGCAATGAATTTACCATAAATGATGACAGGAACTTCGCTAAAAGCAATGAATTTGCCATAAATGATGACAGCAACTTCACTAAAACCAATAAACATACCATAAATAATGACAGCACCTTCACTAAAAGCAATGAATTTACCATAAATAATGACAGCACCTTCACTAAAAGCAATGAATTTACCATAAATAATGACAGCAACTTCGCTAAAACCAATAAACATACCATAAATAATGACAGCACCTTCACTAAAAGCAATGAATCTACCATAAATGATGACAGCAACTTCGCTAAAACCAATAAACATACCATAAATAATGACAGCACCTTCACTAAAAGAAATGAATTTACCATAAATAATGACAGCACCTTCACTAAAAGCAATGAATTTACAATAAATAATGACAGCACCTTCACTAAAAGCAATGAATTTGCCATAAATGATGACAGCAATTTCGCTAAAACCAATAAACATACCATAAATAATGACAGCACCTTCACTAAAAGCAATGAATTTACCATAAATAATGACAGCACCTTCACTAAAAGCAATGAATTTACAATAAATAATGACAGCACCTTCACTAAAAGCTATGAATTTACCATAAATGATGACAGCAACTTCGCTAAAACCAATAAACATACCATAAATAATGACAGCACCTTCACTAAAAGCAATGAATTTACCATAAATAATGACAGCACCTTCACTAAAAGCAATGAATTTACAATAAATAATGACAGCACCTTCACTAAAAGCAATGAATTTACCATAAATGATGACAGCAACTTCGCTAAAACCAATAAACATACCATAAATAATGACAGCACCTTCACTAAAAGCAATGAATCTGCCATAAATGATGACAGCAATTTCGCTAAAACCAATAAACATACCATAAATAATGACAGCACCTTCACTAAAAGCAATGAATTTAACATAAATAATGACAGCAACTTCGCTAAAACCAATAAACATACCATAAATAATGAGAGCACCTTCACTAAAAGCAATGAATCTACCATAAATGATGACAGCAACTTCACTAAAACCAATAAAGATACCATAAATGATGACAGCACCTTCACTAAAAGCAATAAACTTACCATAAATAATGACAGCACCTTCACTAAAACCAATGAATTTACCATAAATAATGACAGCACCTTAACTAAAAGCAATGAATTTACCATAAATAATGACAGCACCTTCACTAAAAGCAATGAATTTACAATAAATAATGACAGCACCTTCACTAAAAGCAATGAATTTACCATAAATGATGACAGCAACTTCGCTAAAACCAATAAACATACCATAAATAATGACAGCACCTTCACAAAAAGCAATGAATCTACCATAAATGATGATAGCAACTTTGCTAAAACCAATAAACATACCATAAATAATGACAGCACCTTCACTAAAAGCAATGAATTTACCAAAAATGATGACAGCAACTTCGCTAAAAGCAATGAATTTGCCATAAATGATGACAGCAACTTCACTAAAACCAATAAACATACCATAAATAATGACAGCACCTTCACTAAAACCAATGAATTTACAATAAATAATGACAGCACCTTCACTAAAAGGAATGAATTTACCATAAATGATGACAGCAACTTCGCTAAAACCAATAAACATACCATAAATAATGACAGCACCTTCACTAAAAGCAATGAATCTACCATAAATGATGACAGCAACTTCGCTAAAACCAATAAACATACCATAAATAATGACAGCACCTTCACAAAAAGCAATGAATTTACCATAAATAATGACAGCACCTTCACTAAAAGCAATGAATTTACAATAAATAATGACAGCACCTTCACTAAAAGCAATGAATTTACCATAAATGATGACAGCAATTTCGCTAAAACCAATAAACATACCATAAATAATGACAGCACCTTCACTAAAAGCAATGAATTTACCATAAATAATGACAGCACCTTCACTAAAAGCAATGAATTTACAATAAATAATGACAGCACCTTCACTAAAAGCAATGAATTTACCATAAATGATGACAGCAACTTCGCTAAAACCAATAAACATACCATAAATAATGACAGCACCTTCACTAAAAGCAATGAATCTACCATAAATGATGGCAGCAACTTCGCTAAAACCAATAAACATACCATAAATAATGACAGCACCTTCACTAAAAGCAATGAATTTACCATAAATAATGACAGCACCTTCACTAAATGCATTGAATTTACAATAAATAATGACAGCACCTTCACTAAAAGCAATGAATTTACCATAAATGATGACAGCAACTTCGCTAAAAGCAACGAATTTGCCATAAATGATGACAGCAACTTCACTAAAACCAATAAAGATACCAAAAATAATGACAGCACCTTCACTAAAAGCAATGAATCTACCATAAATGATGACAGCAACTTCGCTAAAACCAATAAACATACCATAAATAATGACAGCACCTTCACTAAAAGAAATGAATTTACCATAAATAATGACAGCACCTTCACTAAAAGCAATGAATTTACAATAAATAATGACAGCACCTTCACTAAAAGCAATGAATTTGCCATAAATGATGACAGCAATTTCGCTAAAACCAATAAACATACCATAAATAATGACAGCACCTTCACTAAAAGCAATGAATTTACCATAAATAATGACAGCACCTTCACTAAAAGCAATGAATTTACAATAAATAATGACAGCACCTTCACTAAAAGCTATGAATTTACCATAAATGATGACAGCAACTTCGCTAAAACCAATAAACATACCATAAATAATGACAGCACCTTCACTAAAAGCAATGAATTTACCATAAATAATGACAGCACCTTCACTAAAAGCAATGAATTTACAATAAATAATGACAGCACCTTCACTAAAAGCAATGAATTTACCATAAATGATGACAGCAACTTCGCTAAAACCAATAAACATACCATAAATAATGACAGCACCTTCACTAAAAGCAATGAATCTGCCATAAATGATGACAGCAATTTCGCTAAAACCAATAAACATACCATAAATAATGACAGCACCTTCACTAAAAGCAATGAATTTAACATAAATAATGACAGCAACTTCGCTAAAACCAATAAACATACCATAAATAATGAGAGCACCTTCACTAAAAGCAATGAATCTACCATAAATGATGACAGCAACTTCACTAAAACCAATAAAGATACCATAAATGATGACAGCACCTTCACTAAAAGCAATAAACTTACCATAAATAATGACAGCACCTTCACTAAAACCAATGAATTTACCATAAATAATGACAGCACCTTAACTAAAAGCAATGAATTTACCATAAATAATGACAGCACCTTCACTAAAAGCAATGAATTTACAATAAATAATGACAGCACCTTCACTAAAAGCAATGAATTTACCATAAATGATGACAGCAACTTCGCTAAAACCAATAAACATACCATAAATAATGACAGCACCTTCACAAAAAGCAATGAATCTACCATAAATGATGATAGCAACTTTGCTAAAACCAATAAACATACCATAAATAATGACAGCACCTTCACTAAAAGCAATGAATTTACCAAAAATGATGACAGCAACTTCGCTAAAAGCAATGAATTTGCCATAAATGATGACAGCAACTTCACTAAAACCAATAAACATACCATAAATAATGACAGCACCTTCACTAAAACCAATGAATTTACAATAAATAATGACAGCACCTTCACTAAAAGCAATGAATTTACCATAAAGGATGACAGCAACTTCGCTAAAACCAATAAACATACCATAAATAATGACAGCACCTTCACTAAAAGCAATGAATCTACCATAAATGATGACAGCAACTTCGCTAAAACCAATAAACATACCATAAATAATGACAGCACCTTCACAAAAAGCAATGAATTTACCATAAATAATGACAGCACCTTCACTAAAAGCAATGAATTTACAATAAATAATGACAGCACCTTCACTAAAAGCAATGAATTTACCATAAATGATGACAGCAATTTCGCTAAAACCAATAAACATACCATAAATAATGACAGCACCTTCACTAAAAGCAATGAATTTACCATAAATAATGACAGCACCTTCACTAAAAGCAATGAATTTACAATAAATAATGACAGCACCTTCACTAAAAGCAATGAATTTACCATAAATGATGACAGCAACTTCGCTAAAACCAATAAACATACCATAAATAATGACAGCACCTTCACTAAAAGCAATGAATCTACCATAAATGATGGCAGCAACTTCGCTAAAACCAATAAACATACCATAAATAATGACAGCACCTTCACTAAAAGCAATGAATTTACCATAAATAATGACAGCACCTTCACTAAATGCAATGAATTTACAATAAATAATGACAGCACCTTCACTAAAAGCAATGAATTTACCATAAATGATGACAGCAACTTCGCTAAAAGCAACGAATTTGCCATAAATGATGACAGCAACTTCACTAAAACCAATAAAGATACCATAAATGATGACAGCACCTTCACTAAAAGCAATAAACTTACCATAAATAATGACAGCACCTTCACTAAAACCAATGAATTTACCATAAATAATGACAGCACCTTAACTAAAACCAATAAACATACCATAAATAATGACAGCACCAACACTAAAAGCAATGAATTTACAATAATGACAGCACCTTCACTAAAACCAATGAATTTGCCATAAATGATGACAGCAACTTCACGAAAACCAATAAATATACCATAAATAATGACAGCACCTTCACTAAAAGCAATGAATTTACCATAGATGATGACAGCAACTTCACTAAAACCAATAAAGTTACCATAAATGATGACAGCACCTTCACTAAAAGCAATGAATCTACCATAAATGATGACAGCAACTTCACTAAAACCAATAAAGATACCATAAATGATGACAGCACCTTCACTAAAAGCAATAAACTTACCATAAATAATGACAGCACCTTCACTAAAACCAATGAATTTACCATAAATAATGACAGCACCTTAACTAAAAGCAATGAATTTACCATGAATAATGACAGCACCTTCACTAAAAGCAATGAATTTACAATAAATAATGACAGCACCTTCACTAAAAGCAATGAATTTACCATAAATGATGACAGCAACTTCGCTAAAACCAATAAACATACCATAAATAATGACAGCACCTTCACAAAAAGCAATGAATATACCATAAATGATGACAGCAACTTTGCTAAAACCAATAAACATACCATAAATAATGACAGCACCTTCACTAAAAGCAATGAATTTACCATAAATGATGACAGCAACTTCGCTAAAAGCAATGAATTTGCCATAAATGATGACAGCAACTTCACTAATACCAATAAACATACCATAAATAATGACAGCACCTTCACTAAAAGCAATGAATTTACCATAAATAATGACAGCACCTTCACTAAAAGCAATGAATTTACCATAAATGATGACAGCAACTTCGCTAAAACCAATAAACATACCATAAATAATGACAGCACCTTCACTAAAAGCAATGAATCTACCATAAATGATGACAGCATCTTCGCTAAAACCAATAAACATACCATAAATAATGACAGCACCTTCACAAAAAGCAATGAATCTACCATAAATGATGACAGCAACTTTGCTAAAACCAATAAACATACCATAAATTATGACAGCACCTTCACTAAAAGCAATGAATTTACCATAAATGATGACAGCAACTTCGCTAAAAGCAATGAATTTGCCATAAATGATGACAGCAACTTCACTAAAACCAATAAACATACCATAAATAATGACAGCACCTTCACTAAAAGCAATGAATTTACAATAAATAATGACAGCACCTTCACTAAAAGCAATGAATTTACCATAAATGATGACAGCAACTTCGCTAAAACCAATAAACATACCATAAATAATGACAGCACCTTCACTAAAAGCAATGAATCTACCATAAATGATGACAGCAACTTCGCTAAAACCAATAAACATACCATAAATAATGACAGCACCTTCACAAAAAGCAATGAATCTACCATAAATGATGACAGCAACTTTGCTAAAACCAATAAACATACCATAAATAATGACAGCACCTTCACTAAAAGCAATGAATTTACCATAAATGATGACAGCAACTTCGCTAAAAGCAATGAATTTGCCATAAATGATGACAGCAACTTCACTAAAACCAATAAACATACCATAAATAATGACAGCACCTTCACTAAAAGCAATGAATTTACAATAAATAATGACAGCACCTTCACTAAAAGCAATGAATTTACCATAAATGATGACAGCAACTTCGCTAAAACCAATAAACATACCATAAATAATGACAGCATTTTCACTAAAAGCAATGAATCTACCATAAATGATGACAGCAACTTCGCTAAAACCAATAAACATACCATAAATAATGACAGCACCTTCACAAAAAGCAATGAATTTACCATAAATAATGACAGCACCTTCACTAAAAGCAATGAATTTACAATAAATAATGACAGCACCTTCACTAAAAGCAATGAATTTACCATAAATGATGACAGCAATTTCGCTAAAACCAATAAACATACCATAAATAATGACAGCACCTTCACTAAAAGCAATGAATTTACCATAAATAATGACAGCACCTTCACTAAAAGCAATGAATTTACAATAAATAATGACAGCACCTTCACTAAAAGCAATGAATTTACCATAAATGATGACAGCAACTTCGCTAAAACCAATAAACATACCATAAATAATGACAGCACCTTCACTAAAAGCAATGAATCTACCATAAATGATGGCAGCAACTTCGCTAAAACCAATAAACATACCATAAATAATGACAGCACCTTCACTAAAAGCAATGAATTTACCATAAATAATGACAGCACCTTCACTAAATGCAATGAATTTACAATAAATAATGACAGCACCTTCACTAAAAGCAATGAATTTACCATAAATGATGACAGCAACTTCGCTAAAAGCAACGAATTTGCCATAAATGATGACAGCAACTTCACTAAAACCAATAAAGATACCATAAATGATGACAGCACCTTCACTAAAAGCAATAAACTTACCATAAATAATGACAGCACCTTCACTAAAACCAATGAATTTACCATAAATAATGACAGCACCTTAACTAAAACCAATAAACATACCATAAATAATGACAGCACCAACACTAAAAGCAATGAATTTACAATAATGACAGCACCTTCACTAAAACCAATGAATTTGCCATAAATGATGACAGCAACTTGACGAAAAACAATAAATATACCATAAATAATGACAGCACCTTCACTAAAAGCAATTAATTTACCATAGATGATGACAGCAACTTCACTAAAACCAATAAAGTTACCATAAATGATGACAGCACCTTCGCTAAAACCAATGAATTTACCATAGATGATGACAGCAACTTCACTAAAACCAATAAAGTTACCATAAATGATGACAGCACCTTCACTAAAAGCAATGAATTTACCATAGATGATGACAGCAACTTCACTAAAACCAATAAAGTTACCATAAATGATGACAGCACCTTCACTAAAAGCAATGAATTTACCATAGATGATGACAGCAACTTCACTAAAACCAATAAAGTTACCATAGATGATGACAGCACCTTCACTAAAAGCAATGAATTTACCATAGATGATGACAGCAACTTCACTAAAACCAATAAAGTTACCACAAATGATGACAGCACCTTCGCTAAAACCAATGAATTTACCATAGATGATGACAGCAACTTCACTAAAACCAATAAACATACCATAAATAATGACAGCACCTTCATTAAAAGCAATGAATTTACAATAAATAATGAGAGCATCTTCACTAAAAGCAATGAATTTACCATAAATGATGACAGCAACTTCGCTAAAACCAATAAACATACCATAAATAATGACAGCACCTTCACTAAAAGCAATGAATTTACCATAAATAATGACAGCACCTTCACTAAAAGCAATGAATTTACCATAAATGATGACAGCAACGTCGCTAAAACCAATAAACATAACATAAAGAATGAGAGCACCTTCACTAAAAGCAATGAATTTACAATAAATAATGACAGCACCTTCACTAAAAGCAATGAATTTACCATAAATGATGACTGGAACTTCAATAAAACCAATAAACATACCATAAATAATGACAGCACCTTCACTAAAAGCAATGAATTTACAATAAATAATGACAGCACCTTCACTAAAAGCAATGAATTTACCATAAATGATGACAGCAACTTCACTAAAACCAACAAACATACCATAAATAATGACAGCACCTTCACTAAAAGCAATAAACTTACCATAAATAACGACAGCATCTTCATTAAAACCAATGAATTTGCCATAAATGATGACAGCAACTTCACGAAAACCAATAAATATACCATAAATAATGACAGCACCTTCACTAAAAGTAATGAATTTCCAATAATGACAGCACCTTCACTAAAACCAATGAATTTGCCATAAATGATGACAGCAACTTCACGAAAACCAATAAATATACCATAAATAATGAGAGCACCTTCACTAAAAGCAATGAATTTACCATAAATAATGACAGCACCTTCACTAAAACCAATGAATTTACCATTAATAATGACAGCACCTTCACTAAAAGTAATGAATTTACCATAAATGATGACAGCAACTTCACTAAAACCAATAAAGATACCATAAATGATGACAGCACCTTCACTAAAAGCAATAAACTTACCATAAATAATGACAGCACCTTCACTAAAACCAATGAATTTACCATAAATAATGTCAGCACCTTAACTAAAACCAATAAACATACCATAAATAATGACAGCACCAACACTAAAAGCAATGAATTTACAATAATGACAGCACCTTCACTAAAACCAATGAATTTGCCATAAATGATGACAGCAACTTCACGAAAACCAATAAATATACCATAAATAATGACAGCACCTTCACTAAAAGCAATGAATTTACCATAGATGATGACAGCAACTTCACTAAAACCAATAAAGTTACCATAAATGATGACAGCACCTTCGCTAAAACCAATGAATTTACCATAGATGATGACAGCAACTTCACTAAAACGAATAAAGTTACCATAAATGATGATAGCACCTTTGCTAAAACCAATGAATTTACCATAGATGATGACAGCAACTTCACTAAAACCAATAAAGTTACCATAAATGATGACAGCACCTTCACTAAAAGCAATGAATTTACCATAGATGATGACAGCAACTTCACTAAAACCAATGAATTTATCATAAATAATGACAGCACCTTAACTAAAACCAATAAACATACCATAAATAATGACAGCACCAACACTAAAAGCAATGAATTTACAATAATGACAGCACCTTCACTAAAACCAATGAATTTGCCATAAATGATGACAGCAACTTCACGAAAACCAATAAATATACCATAAATAATGACAGCACCTTCACTAAAAGCAATGAATTTACCATAAATGATGACAGCAACTTCACTAAAACCAATAAACATACCATAAATATTCACAGCATCTTCAGTAAAACCAATGAATTTACCATAATTAATGACAGCACCTTCACTAAAAGCAATAAACTTACCATAAATAATGACAGCGCCTTCACTAAAACCAATGAATTTACCATAAATAATGACAGCACCTTCACTAAAAGCAATGAATTTACAATAATGACAGCACCTTCACTAAAACCAATAAATTTACCATAATTGATGACAGCAACTTCACTAAAACCAACAAACATACCATAAATAATGACAGCACCTTCACTATGAGCAATAAACTTACCATAAATAACGACAGCATCTTCATTAAAACCAATGAATTTACCATAAATAATGACAGCAACTTCACTAAAACCAATGAATTTACAATAAATAATGACAGCAACTTCGCTGAAACCAATGAATTTACCATAGATGATGACAGCAACTTCACTAAAACCAATAAAGTTACCATAGATGATGAGGGCACCTTCACTAAAAGCAATGAATTTACCATAGATGATGACAGCAACTTCACTAAAACCAATAAAGTTACCATAAATAATGACAGCACCTTCACTAAAAGCAATGAATTTACCATAAATGATGACAGCAACTTCACTAAAACCAATAAACATACCATAAATATTCACAGCATCTTCAGTAAAACCAATGAATTTACCATAAATAATGACAGCACCTTCACTAAAAGCAATGAATTTACCATAAATAATGACAGCACCTTCACTAAAACCAATGAATTTACCATAAATGATGACAGCACCTTTGCTAAAACCAATAAACATACCATAAATAATGACAGCACCTTCACTAAACGCAATAAACTTACCATAAATAATGACAGCGCCTTCACTAAAACCAATGAATTTACCATAAATAATGACAGCACCTTCACTAAAAGCAATGAATTTACAATAAATAATGACAGCACCTTCACTAAAACCAATAAATTTACCATAATTGATGACAGCAACTTCACTAAAACCAACAAACATACCATAAATAATGACAGCACCTTCACTAAGAGCAATAAACTTACCATAAATAACGACAGCATCTTCATTAAAACCAATGAATTTACAATAAATAATGACAGCAACTTCACTGAAACCAATGAATTTACAATAAATAATGACAGCAACTTCGCTGAAACCAATGAATTTACCATAGATGATGACAGCAACTTCACTAAAACCAATAAAGTTACCATAGATGATGACAGCACCTTCACTAAAAGCAATGAATTTACCATAGATGATGACAGCAACTTCACTAAAACCAATAATGTTACCACAAATGATGACAGCACCTTCGCTAAAACCAATGAATTTACCATAGATGATGACAGCAACTTCACTAAAACCAATAAAGTTACCATAAATGATGACAGCACCTTCACTAAAAGCAATGAATTTACCATAGATGATGACAGCAACTTCACTAAAACCAATAAACATACCATAAATAATGACAGCACCTTCATTAAAAGCAATGAATTCACAATAAATACTGACAGCATCTTCACTAAAAGCAATGAATTTACCATAAATGATGACAGCAACTTCGCTAAAACCAATAAACATACCATAAATAATGACAGCACCTTCACTAAAAGCAATGAATTTACCATAAATAATGACAGCACCTTCACTAAAAGCAATGAATTTACCATAAATGATGACAGCAACGTCGCTAAAACCAATAAACATAACATAAAGAATGAGAGCACCTTCACTAAAA
The DNA here is from genome assembly GCA_963932145.1 of Acanthosepion lycidas. Lineage (NCBI taxonomy): Eukaryota > Metazoa > Mollusca > Cephalopoda > Sepiida > Sepiidae > Acanthosepion > Acanthosepion lycidas. The sequence goes on from OZ010585.1 coordinate 121,686,196, forward strand.
GCAATGAATTTACAATAAATAATGACAGCACCTTCACTAAAAGCAATGAATTTACCATAAATGATGACTGGAACTTCAATAAAACCAATAAACATACCATAAATAATGACAGCACCTTCACTAAAAGCAATGAATTTACAATAAATAATGACAGCACCTTCACTAAAAGCAATGAATTTACCATAAATGATGACAGCAACTTCACTAAAACCTACAAACATACCATAAATAATGACAGCACCTTCACTAAAAGCAATAAACTTACCATAAATAACGACAGCATCTTCATTAAAACCAATGAATTTGCCATAAATGATGACAGCAACTTCACGAAAACCAATAAATATACCATAAATAATGACAGCACCTTCACTAAAAGTAATGAATTTCCAATAATGACAGCACCTTCACTAAAACCAATGAATTTGCCATAAATGATGACAGCAACTTCACGAAAACCAATAAATATACCATAAATAATGAGAGCACCTTCACTAAAAGCAATGAATTTACCATAAATAATGACAGCACCTTCACTAAAACCAATGAATTTACCATAAATGATGACAGCAACTTCACTAAAACCAATAAACATACCATAAATAATGACAGCACCTTCACTAAAAGCAATGAATTTACAATAAATAATGACAGCACCTTCACTAAAACCAATGAATTTACCATTAATAATGACAGCACCTTCACTAAAAGTAATGAATTTACCATAAATGATGACAGCAACTTCACTAAAACCAATAAAGATACCATAAATGATGACAGCACCTTCACTAAAAGCAATAAACTTACCATAAATAATGACAGCACCTTCACTAAAACCAATGAATTTACCATAAATAATGACAGCACCTTAACTAAAACCAATAAACATACCATAAATAATGACAGCACCAACACTAAAAGCAATGAATTTACAATAATGACAGCACCTTCACTAAAACCAATGAATTTGCCATAAATGATGACAGCAACTTTACGAAAACCAATAAATATACCATAAATAATGACAGCACCTTCACTAAAAGCAATGAATTTACCATAGATGATGACAGCAACTTCACTAAAACCAATAAAGTTACCATAAATGATGACAGCACCTTCGCTAAAACCAATGAATTTACCATAAATGATGACAGCAACTTCACTAAAACAAATAAAGTTACCATAAATGATGACAGCACCTTCGCTAAAACCAATGAATTTACCATAGATGATGACAGCAACTTCACTAAAACCAATAAAGTTACCATAAATGATGACAGCACCTTCACTAAAAGCAATGAATTTACCATAGATGATGACAGCAACTTCACTAAAACCAATAAAGATACCATAAATGATGACAGCACCTTCACTAAAAGCAATAAACTTACCATAAATAATGACAGCACCTTCACTAAAACCAATGAATTTACCATAAATAATGACAGCACCTTAACTAAAACCAATAAACATACCATAAATAATGACAGCACCAACACTAAAAGCAATGAATTTACAATAATGACAGCACCTTCACTAAAACCAATGAATTTGCCATAAATGATGACAGCAACTTTACGAAAACCAATAAATATACCATAAATAATGACAGCACCTTCACTAAAAGCAATGAATTTACCATAGATGATGACAGCAACTTCACTAAAACCAATAAAGTTACCATAAATGATGACAGCACCTTCGCTAAAACCAATGAATTTACCATAAATGATGACAGCAACTTCACTAAAACAAATAAAGTTACCATAAATGATGACAGCACCTTCGCTAAAACCAATGAATTTACCATAGATGATGACAGCAACTTCACTAAAACCAATAAAGTTACCATAAATGATGACAGCACCTTCACTAAAAGCAATGAATTTACCATAGATGATGACAGCAACTTCACTAAAACCAATAAAGTTACCATAAATAATGACAGCACCTTCACTAAAAGCAATGAATTTACCATAAATGATGACAGCAACTTCACTAACACCAATAAACATACCATAAATATTCACAGCATCTTCAGTAAAACCAATGAATTTACCATAAATAATGACAGCACCTTCACTAAAAGCAATGAATTTACCATAAATAATGACAGCACCTTCACTAAAACCAATGAATTTACCATAAATGATGACAGCACCTTTGCTAAAACCAATAAACATACCATAAATAATGACAGCACCTTCACTAAAAGCAATAAACTTACCATAAATAATGACAGCGCCTTCACTAAAACCAATGAATTTACCATAAATAATGACAGCACCTTCACTAAAAGCAATGAATTTACAATAAATAATGACAACACCTTCACTAAAACCAATAAATTTACCATAATTGATGACAGCAACTTCACTAAAACTAACAAACATACCATAAATAATGACAGCACCTTCACTAAGAGCAATAAACTTACCATAAATAACGACAGCATCTTCATTAAAACCAATGAATTTACCATAAATAATGACAGCAACTTCACTAAAACCAATGAATTTACAATAAATAATGACAGCAACTTCACTAAAACCAATAAAGATGCCAAAAATGATGAGAGCAACTTCACTAAAACCAATAAACATACCATAAATAATGACAGCACCAACACTAAACGCAATGAATTTACAATAATGACAGCACCTTCACTAAAACCAATGAATTTGCCATAAATGATGACAGCAACTTCACGAAAACCAATAAATATACCATAAATAATGACACCACCTTCAATAAAAGCAATGAATTTACCATAGATGATGACAGCAACTTCACTAAAACCAATAAAGTTACCATAAATGATGACAGCACCTTCGCTAAAAGCAATGAATTTACCATAGCTGATGACAGCAACTTCACTAAAACCAATAAAGTTACCATAAATGATGACAGCACCTTCGCTAAAACCAATGAATTTACCATAGATGATGAGAGCAACTTCACTAAAACCAATAAAGTTACCATAAATGATGACAGCACCTTTGCTAAAACCAATGAATTTACCATAGATGATGACAGCAACTTCACTAAAACCAATAAAGTTACCATAAATGATGACAGCACCTTCACTAAAAGCAATGAATTTACCATAGATGATGACAGCAACTTCACTAAAACCAATAAAGTTACCATAAATGATGACAGCACCTTCACTAAAAGCAATGAATTTACCATAGATGATGACAGCAACTTCACTAAAACCAATAAAGTTACCATAAATGATGACAGCACCTTCACTAAAAGCAATGAATTTACCATAGATGATGACAGCAACTTCACTAAAACCAATAAAGTTACCATAAATGATGACAGCACCTTCGCTAAAACCAATGAATTTACCATAGATGATGACAGCAACTTCACTAAAACCAATAAAGTTACCATAAATGATGACAGCACCTTCACTAAAAGCAATGAATTTACCATAAATAATGACAGCACCTTCACTAAAAGCAATGAATTTACCATAAATCATGACAGCACCTTAACTGAAACCAATAAACATACCATAAATAATGACAGCACCTTCACTAAAAGCAATGAATTTACCATAAATCATGACAGCACCTTAACTGAAACCAATAAACATACCATAAATAATGACAGCACCTTCACTAAAACCAATGAATTTACCATAAATGATGACAGCAACTTCACTAAAAGCAATGACTTTACCATAAATAATGACAGCACCTTCACTAAAAGCAATGAATTTACCATAAATAATGACAGTAACTTCACTAAACCAATAAACATACCATAAATAATGACATCACCTTCACTAAAACCAATGAATTTACCATAAATGATGACAGCAACTTCACTAAAAGCAATGACTTTACCATAAATAATGACAGCACCTTCACTAAAAGCAATGAATTTACCATAAATAATGACAGTAACTTCACTAAACCAATAAACATACCATAAATAATGACAGCACCTTCACTAAAACCAATGAATTTACCATAAATGATGACAGCAACTTCACTAAAACCAATAAACATACCATAAATCATGACAGCACCTTCACCAAAAGCAATGAATTTACCATAAATGATGACAGCAACTTCACTAAAACCAATAAACATACCATAAATATTCACAGCTCCTTCACTTAAACCAAAAACATACCATAAATAATGACAGCACCTTCACTAAAACCAATAAATTTACCATAATTGATGACAGCAACTTCACTAAAACCAATAAATGTACCATAATTGATGACAGCACCTTCGCTAAAAGCAAGGAATTTACCATAAAAGATGACAGCAACTTCATTAAAACCAATAAACCTACCATAAATAGTGACATCACCTTCACTAAAAGCAATGAATTTACCATAAATGATGACAGCAACTTCACTAAAACCAATAAACATACCATAAATAATGACAGCACCTTCACTAAAAGCAATGAATTTACAATAAATGATGACAGCACCTTCACTAAAAGCAATGAATTTACAATAAATAATGACAGGACCTTCACTGAAACCAATAAATTTACCATAATTGATGACAGCAACTTCATTAAAACCAATAAACATACCATAATTAATGACAGCAACTTCAATAAAACCAATGAATTTACCATACATGACGACAGCACCTTCACTAAAAGCAATGAATTTACCATAGATGATGACAGCAACTTCACTAAAACCAATAAAGTTACCACAAATGATGACAGCACCTTCGCTAAAACCAATGAATTTACCATAGATGATGACAGCAACTTCACTAAAACCAATAAAGTTACCATAAATGATGACAGCACCTTCACTAAAAGCAATGAATTTACCATAGATGATGACAGCAACTTCACTAAAACCAATAAACATACCATAAATAATGACAGCACCTTCATTAAAAGCAATGAATTCACAATAAATAATGACAGCATCTTCACTAAAAGCAATGAATTTACCATAAATGATGACAGCAACTTCGCTAAAACCAATAAACATACCATAAATAATGACAGCACCTTCACTAAAAGCAATGAATTTACCATAAATAATGACAGCACCTTCACTAAAAGCAATGAATTTACCATAAATGATGACAGCAACGTCGCTAAAACCAATAAACATAACATAAAGAATGAGAGCACCTTCACTAAAAGCAATGAATTTACAATAAATAATGACAGCACCTTCACTAAAAGCAATGAATTTACCATAAATGATGACTGGAACTTCAATAAAACCAATAAACATACCATAAATAATGACGGCACCTTCACTAAAAGCAATGAATTTACAATAAATAATGACAGCACCTTCACTAAAAGCAATGAATTTACCATAAATGATGACAGCAACTTCACTAAAACCAACAAACATACCATAAATAATGACAGCACCTTCACTAAAAGCAATAAACTTACCATAAATAACGACAGCATCTTCATTAAAACCAATGAATTTGCCATAAATGATGACAGCAACTTCACGAAAACCAATAAATATACCATAAATAATGACAGCACCTTCACTAAAAGTAATGAATTTACAATAATGACAGCACCTTCACTAAAACCAATGAATTTGCCATAAATGATGACAGCAACTTCACGAAAACCAATAAATATACCATAAATAATGAGAGCACCTTCACTAAAAGCAATGAATTTACCATAAATAATGACAGCACCTTCACTAAAACCAATGAATTTACCATAAATGATGACAGCAACTTCACTAAAACCAATAAACATACCATAAATAATGACAGCACCTTCACTAAAAGCAATGAATTTACAATAAATAATGACAGCACCTTCACTAAAACCAATGAATTTACCATTAATAATGACAGCACCTTCACTAAAAGTAATGAATTTACCATAAATGATGACAGCAACTTCACTAAAACCAATAAAGATACCATAAATGATGACAGCACCTTCACTAAAAGCAATAAACTTACCATAAATAATGACAGCACCTTCACTAAAACCATGAATTTACCATAAATAATGACAGCACCTTAACTAAAACCAATAAACATACCATAAATAATGACAGCACCAACACTAAAAGCAATGAATTTACAATAATGACAGCACCTTCACTAAAACCAATGAATTTGCCATAAATGATGACAGCAACTTCACGAAAACCAATAAATATACCATAAATAATGACAGCACCTTCACTAAAAGCAATGAATTTACCATAGATGATGACAGCAACTTCACTAAAACCAATAAAGTTACCATAAATGATGACAGCACCTTCACTAAAAGCAATGAATTTACCATAGATGATGACAGCAACTTCACTAAAACCAATAAAGTTACCATAAATAATGACAGCACCTTCACTAAAAGCAATGAATTTACCATAAATGATGACAGCAACTTCACTAAAACCAATAAACATACCATAAATATTCACAGCATCTTCAGTAAAACCAATGAATTTACCATAAATAATGACAGCACCTTCACTAAAAGCAATGAATTTACCATAAATAATGACAGCACCTTCACTAAAACCAATGAATTTACCATAAATGATGACAGCACCTTTGCTAAAACCAATAAACATACCATAAATAATGACAGCACCTTCACTAAAAGCAATAAACTTACCATAAATAATGACAGCGCCTTCACTAAAACCAATGAATTTACCATAAATAATGACAGCACCTTCACTAAAAGCAATGAATTTACAATAAATAATGACAGCACCTTCACTAAAACCAATCAATTTACCATAATTGATGACAGCAACTTCACTAAAACCAATAAAGATACCATAAATGATGACAGCACCTTCACTAAGAGCAATAAACTTACCATAAATAACGACAGCATCTTCATTAAAACCAATGAATTTACCATAAATAATGACAGCAACTTCACTAAAACCAATGAATTTACAATAAATAATGACAGCAACTTCACTAAAACCAATAAAGATGCCAAAAATGATGAGAGCAACTTCACTAAAACCAATAAACATACCATAAATAATGACAGCACCAACACTAAACGCAATGAATTTACAATAATGACAGCACCTTCACTAAAACCAATGAATTTGCCATAAATGATGACAGCAACTTCACGAAAACCAATAAATATACCATAAATAATGACACCACCTTCACTAAAAGCAATGAATTTACCATAGATGATGACAGCAACTTCACTAAAACCAATAAAGTTACCATAAATGATGACAGCACCTTCGCTAAAAGCAATGAATTTACCATAGCTGATGACAGCAACTTCACTAAAACCAATAAATTTACCATAAATGATGACAGCACCTTCGCTAAAACCAATGAATTTACCATAGATGATGACAGCAACTTCACTAAAACCAATAAAGTTACCATAAATGATGACAGCACCTTTGCTAAAACCAATGAATTTACCATAGATGATGACAGCAACTTCACTAAAACCAATAAAGTTACCATAAATGATGACAGCACCTTCACTAAAAGCAATGAATTTACCATAGATGATGACAGCAACTTCACTAAAACCAATAAAGTTACCATAAATGATGACAGCACCTTCACTAAAAGCAATGAATTTACCATAGATGATGACAGCAACTTCACTAAAACCAATAAAGTTACCATAAATGATGACAGCACCTTCGCTAAAACCAATGAATTTACCATAGATGATGACAGCAACTTCACTAAAACCAATAAAGTTACCATAAATGATGACAGCACCTTCACTAAAAGCAATGAATTTACCATAAATAATGACAGCACCTTCACTAAAAGCAATGAATTTACCATAAATCATGACAGCACCTTAACTGAAACCAATAAACATACCATAAATAATGACAGCACCTTCACTAAAACCAATGAATTTACCATAAATGATGACAGCAACTTCACTAAAAGCAATGACTTTACCATAAATAATGACAGCACCTTCACTAAAAGCAATGAATTTACCATAAATAATGACAGTAACTTCACTAAACCAATAAACATACCATAAATAATGACAGCACCTTCACTAAAACCAATGAATTTACCATAAATGATGACAGCAACTTCACTAAAAGCAATGACTTTACCATAAATAATGACAGCACCTTCACTAAAAGCAATGAATTTACCATAAATAATGACAGTAACTTCACTAAACCAATAAACATACCATAAATAATGACAGCACCTTCACTAAAACCAATGAATTTACCATAAATGATGACAGCACCTTCACTAAAACCAATAAACATACCATAAATCATGACAGCACCTTCACCAAAAGCAATGAATTTACCATAAATGATGACAGCAACTTCACTAAAACCAATAAACATACCATAAATATTCACAGCTCCTTCACTTAAACCAAAAACATACCATAAATAATGACAGCACCTTCACTAAAACCAATAAATTTACCATAATTGATGACAGCAACTTCACTAAAACCAATAAATGTACCATAATTGATGACAGCACCTTCACTAAAAGCAAGGAATTTACCATAAAAGATGACAGCAACTTCATTAAAACCAATAAACCTACCATAAATAGTGACATCACCTTCACTAAAAGCAATGAATTTACCATAAATGATGACAGCAACTTCACTAAAACCAATAAACATACCATAAATAATGACAGCACCTTCACTAAAAGCAATGAATTTACAATAAATGATGACAGCACCTTCACTAAAAGCAATGAATTTACAATAAATAATGACAGGACCTTCACTGAAACCAATAAATTTACCATAATTGATGACAGCAACTTCATTAAAACCAATAAACATACCATAATTAATGACAGCAACTTCAATAAAACCAATGAATTTACCATACATGACGACAGCACCTTCACTAAAAGCAATGAATTTACCATAGATGATGACAGCAACTTCACTAAAACCAATAAACATACCATAAATAATGACAGCACCTTCACTAAAAGCATTGAAGATACAATAAATAATGAGAGCACCTTCACTAAAACCAATGAATTTACCATAAATGATGACAGCAACTTCACTAAAACCAATAAACATACCATAAATGATGACAGCACCTTCACTAAAAGCAATGGATTTACAATAAATAATGACAACACCTTTGCTAAATCCAATGAACATACCAGAAATAATGACAACACCTTCACTAAAACCAATGTAGTTATGACAAATAGGGACAGCACCTTCACTAAAAGCAGTGAACATAACGTAAATAATGATAGCACCTTGACTAAAACCAATGAAGTTACCATAAATAATGTCAGGACTTTCACTAAAATAAATGAACTTACGATAAATGTCGACGTCACCTTCACTAAAAACAATGAACATGCTGTGCATAATGACAGCATCTTCACTAAAACCAATAAAATTACCATAAATAATGAGAGCACCTGCACTAAAACCATTTAACTTACCATTAGGAATGAGAACACCTTCACTAAACCAATGAAATTGCCATAAATAATGACAACACCTTCACTAAAACCTATTAACATACCATAAATAATGAAAGGACCTTCACTAAAATCAATGAACACACCATAAATAATGACAGCACCTTCACTAAAACCAATGAACTAATCCTAAATAATGAGAGTACCTTCACTAAACCAATTAACTTACCATAAATAATGACAGCCCCTTCACTTAAATCAATGAACTTACCATAAATAATGACAGCACCTTCACTAAAACCAATGAAATTACCATAAATAATGAAAATACCTTCACTAAAACCAATGAATTTACCATAAGTAATAACAGGACCTTTACTAAAACCAATATATTTACCAAAAATGATGACAGCAACTTCACTGAATCTAATGAACATACCATAAATAATAACACCTTCAGTAAAACCAATATACTTACCATAAATAATGATAGCGCCTTCACTGAAACCAATGCATTTAACATAAATAATGACAAAACCTTCAGTAAAACCAATGAAATTACTATAAATAATGACAGCAGCTTCACTGAAACCAATGAAATTACCATAAATAATGACAGCACGTGCACAAACCCAATGAACTTACCATAAATAATGACAGCACCTTCACTGAAATCAATTAACTTACCATATATAATGACGCACGTTCACTAAAACAAATGAAGACACCATAAATAATGACAGCACCTTCACTAAAAGCAATGAACATACCATAAACAATGATATCACCTTCACTAAAACCAATGAACTTTCCATAAATAATGACAGCGCCATCACTAAAAACAATGCAATTACCATAAATAATGACCCATCCTTCACTAAAACCAATGAACCTACCATAAAGAATGAAAACAACTTCACTGAATCCAATGAACATACCATAAATAATGACAGCACCTTCACTAAAACCATTGAACTGATCAAAAATAATGACAGCACTAAAACCAATGTGAATTACCATATATAATGACAGCTCCTTCACTAAATCTAATGAACATACCATACATAATGACAGCACCTTCACTAAATCTAATGAACATACCATACATAATGACAGCACCTTCACTGAAAACAATGAAATTAGCGAAAATAATGACAGCACCTACACTAAAAGCAATGAACTTACCATAAATAATGACAGAACTTTCACTAAAACAAATCAACTTACCATAATTAATGTCAGCACGTTCACTAAACCAACGACCTTGTCATAAATAAATACAGCACCTTCACTAAAACCATTGAACTGACCAAAAATAATGACAGCACTAAAACCAGTGAACTAACCGTTAATAATGACAGCCCTTTCACTAAAACCAACCAACTTACCATATATAATGACATCACCTTCACTAAAACCAATGAACTTACCATAAATAATGACACCTTCACTAAACCAATGAACATACCATAAATAATGACAGCCCGTTCACTTAAACCATGGTCTTAGCAAAAATAATGACAGCACCTTCACTTAAAGCAGAGAACTTACCATAAATAATGAGAGAACATTTACTAAATCCTATGAACTTACCACAAATAATGACAACACCTTCACTAAAACCAATGAACATACCATATACAATGACAGCTCCTTCACTATAACCAATGAATGTACTATACATAATGACAACACCTTCACTGAAACCAAAGAACTTACCCTAAATAACGACAGCATCTTCCCTGAAACCAATGAACATACCATAAATATTGATAGCTCCTTCACTAAAACCAATGAACATGCCATACATAATGACAGCACCTTCACTGAAACCAATGAACTTACCCTAAATAACGACAGCATCTTCCCTAAAACCAATGAACATACCATAAATATTGATAGCTCCTTCACTAAAACCAATGAACATGCCATACATAATGACAGCCCCTTCACTGAAACATGTGAAGTTATCCTAAATAAAGACAGCAACTTCACTAAAACCAATGAACTTACCATATATAATGACAACACCTTCACTAAAACCAATTAACTTACCATAAATAATGACAGCACCTTCACAAAACCAATGAAATTACCATAAATAATGACAGCACCTTTACTAAAACCAATGAACTTGCCATAAATATTGACAGCCCGTTCACTAAAACCAATGAACTTACCATATATAATGACAGCAATTTCATTAATATCAATGAACATTCCACAATGAGAGCACCTTCACTAAAACCAATGAACTTACCATAAATAATGACATCACCTTCGCTAAAACCACTGAACTGACCTTAAATAATTAAAGCACCTTCACTAAAATCAATGAACATAATATAGATAATGACAGCACCTTCCTCAAAACCAATGAACTTATCATCAATAATGACAGCATCTTCGCTAAAATTCATCAACGTACCATAAATAATGACAACACCTTCACTAAACTAATGATCTTATCATAAACACTGAAAGACATAGTCTCGACAAAACTGTCGAGAAACTATAAAAAAAAAATGAAACAATCTTGCTTGAGTTTTATAGATTATCATTCCATTATACCCACCCGATATCGCTTCCCCAGGACACAGAAATACCGACATATCCGTCAGACCCATTGTATCCGGAATTAACAGTGCATGTCCACTCTTTACGAAATGTCTTAATATACTAAGAAATCCCCTCAATAAATCCAAGGACAAGCTTCCTGTTCCTGTCCACAAAATCATAAAGATATGTAAATTAATCACTAGCCATTATTTCTTTTCTTTCAATAATATATTCTACCAAACAGTATCTGTCTATATTTCTGAGATGAGGTATTATGTGCACTATTTACATTATTCGGACTCTTCTCCTCATCTTTGTCACCATATTTATTACAACGTTTCGGCCGTTGTACGCTCCGACCTTCTTCAGGTGGTTGGAATGTCGAACTGGACTCTTTATTTCGCTCACTGGGGTTGACTTTTCTAGTTCCACGTGCCATGTTTAATGGATTTCAGTTGTCAGTTATCTCCTGTTAATTCCCCTCTCCAAGTTCTCCACTGCCTTAACCGGGTATTGAACTCACACTCTTTGGGTCCTGTCACTGGATCTAACTAACGCCTTTATCCACCGTGCCATGTATCCTTGAGAATAGCTAAACTCAATGAGGTTGAACCAACCATCGAATTCATACACGAATTTCAAACAAATAACTCTACCTTTCCTAGATATCCTATTAATACGTAACGATAATAAATTAGATTTTAAAGTTTACCGAAAACACTTAAATGACCTTATAAATGTCTATTCCCACCACAACAGAGAATAAAATCTGTAATAATTATAGGATTTTATCTTATAGCCCTTGTAACCCAGAATACATTAGTGAAGAAGAGGATTGAAGAACTTCTACACTACCGATGTCATTTCTTCTTAAACACACACACACACAAAACTAAACAAAAAACGAAATCACAAAATCCATAAAACCGAAAAAAATAAACAAACAAATACACCCAACAAAAATTATATAAAATTCATAATCCTGCCCTCAAACACTTGAAATAAACTCGCTAATGAATTAACCATCCATTACACCAAAATCATCACCACCACCTCCAAGAATATTGGAGATATAATCAGGATGAAAAATAAAACAAAAACTAATTTAAATGCCGGAGTTTATCAAATCAAATGTCTACAGTGCAATAATATGTACATTGGGGAGAGATCACGCGAGATCTAAAAGCCTGCATCCAGGAATACAAATGAGACTTGCGATGGTATAGACATTGAAACTCTCTCGTCTTACACCGCAACGACGTGGGACATAACTTTGATTTCACCAATGCCAGCCTTATTTAAAAAAAAAAAAAAGAATGTAGCTCTTTAAAGAGAAAATATTATGAAAACATATTTATAGCAATACTACCAACTATCAACACATTTAAAAAAACTACATTACTTCACTGTTTTTCTATAGATCCATCATTCATGAATCTAACTTATCTCTTTCCGAATACACAAAAATCAATGAAGATATATATGCAAAATACGCACAAGATATGTTTTAATGAAAAACCAAACCAAAATAAAAGTTTTCAAAATATCTTTTTTTTACATACTTTAGCGTCTAGAATGTTTCTCACACATATTTTAATATTATCTATTACTTCATTACACGTGACACGTATCTAAGCAATAAGTAATAACCAGTCAGCCAGTTATGTGCGACTTGCTTGGGCGATCATGTATGATTTAAATCATGTCTGACAAGCCATAAGCTTCTTCCCGCAGTAGGTTGCCATTTATTTCAGCGGTAGACTGGTTGCCAATGCCAACCAAGGTTAAAGAACCCAGTCCGTACTGCTATTCAACCCATAGCTGGGAGGAGAAGAGATGGATTCATACCTTTCACAGGGGTATTTGCGCGATATATATATATATATATATATATATATATATATATATATTATTTGGACAGCAGTACATAAGTTATATAAGTTTCGTTAAAGACGACAGACAAGGTACTGCGATTAAGCTTTTTATTTGAATTTTCTTGTGTTCGTATATATTTTTTTTCTGGACTCAAAGTGGTTATAAACAGTCCAAAATTTATGCATATCCAAGCGCTTTCGTTTTTTCTTTTAGAGATTATCAAGGGCGATTTTTATTTTTAACTAGGTGTGTTGTTTTTTTTGTTTTTTTTTAACTAGGTGTGTTGTTTTTTTTTCTTTTTTTCTTTATTTTTAGACCGTTTTTACACAGTATCTGCACAGGAATGAAAACCCTTCTACGAACACAAGAAAAATTAAATCATCTTGAACGAAACTTGTACATATATATATATATATATATATATATATATATATATATATATATATATATATATATATATACAGAAATTTTTACCATCATAGGTATATTAAGACACCTGTAAAAATGCTGGATTTGGTACATGTTCGCACTGAACAGAGAGAAATGAATTTTTGTCGTGATTGTGTCAATTGTTAAAGTAAATCCATTGTGACCCGAGTTAGCTAAATAAACACTTCAGTGTATGATTTCCTATGGAGAAAGGTGGCCTACTTAATGTCGAAAGATTTTCTTCTATTACAATATGGCTTCCCGAATTTTAAGTCTTTCTTTGTATTAGTGTTATCTATTATAAAGTGTCTAATCTTAATATTATTTTTCTTATTCGTGATATGTTGATTTATCTCAATATATATAACGTTTGTTGTACACATATACACACACACACATACGCAGACATATATATATATATATATATATATATATATATGTATTCACTACAGAATAGTTAAACTATATAGTTTATTACTTTACTAATTACTATTCTTTAGTTTCATTTCAAATATTCTGATTATAGAGTTTGAAGGTAGTCACTACTTTTTTACTAATAGAATGAATTGGACTTTGTAAACGTACGAATTTATTTATTAATGTATTTTTTTCTATTAATTATTACATTTTGGGTGCAGTTTCAAGAAGTGTAGCATTCATTTCAAAAAGAGGACACTTGTTAAATAATATGCAACAATTTCTATTTAAGTGATTAGACTACTATCTAAACACTCTCTTGAATTTCAAAACCTAATTTGCTTGTGTACTCAGATTGCATAAATTTGATGCAATCCAACCTGGTAAAAAGGATTTTTCAATTTTATTTAATAATAATAATAATAATAATACAAATAATTTCAAGTTAACACAATTTTTCAGTGTGTGTGCTTGGTAATTTCAGTGCTTACTTACTAGAAATTACCAAGCACGCATATTTATAAATTGTGTTGACACCAAATATCTAGAAACAACTGACTATCTTGTATCAAGTTGCGTAGTGTTATCACCCACCGAATATAAATCTCTTCATGATAGACTGGAAAATACTGCACTGGAAAATATGCAACTTTTACGGGAATTGAAATTAGAAGAAAAATTAAAATAATAATAATAATAATCTTTTATCTGCCGTGTCCCTTCAAGACATAGGCGATCATGGCCCTCCACCTCCTCCTGTCCCTTGTAGCTCTTAATAAGTTTTGTCTTTTTGCTATTTCTCCCATGCCCTGTTCTGGCATCCATTTGCTTAAGCCCGCTAAGTATGTCACGCATTGCTTTCCTCTGTCTCTCTTCCTCTCTATCCGCCCTTAGAAAATATCAGATTTTCCAAACCCTCCTTCCTCATTACGTTTTCCAGAAATTTCAGCTGCCTCTTCCTGATGTTAAGTATAAATTTACTCTTTTCCATTCTCTCATATGTTCGGACAATGGCATCCTCAGCATCCTTCTGTAGAGCCACATTTCCGTTGCTTCATGTCTCTTCTTCGTCTTTGAAGAGATTGTCCAGTATTCGCTGCCATACAGGAGTGTGACACTATTTAGCGGTCGCGTGAAAATGAAAAGCGAGAAATAATTAAGGCGAGAAGAAGCTGAAATAATTAAGGCGAAAAGAAGCTATCACGAAAAGACATACTGAGCGATGTTATTTTTTTTTTTTTGACAAAGAAAAGTGGCGAAGATTTTGTTTTCGTTTGCGAAAAGAAAAAAGTATATTTTTTTCTCTCGCAGAAGATAAGAGATTCGTAAGATCTCAGATCTGTCGAATTAATTTATGTTACGAGGCGGCGAATAAAAGATAGCCATCTGCCCATGGCAATAATGAAAATTTCAAATTGGTCAAGTGGCCTACAAAACAGGATGCTAAGAGATAATTGTAATCAGGTCACGCACTGGACGAGAAAGACATCAGCTGAAGACCACCGCCAAAGAAAAAAAGAAAGGAAGGAAAAAGAGAAAGGAAAAGAATAAACCATTAACTATCTTTCGGAGATATCATTTGGTTTTGGAAAAAACACCTGTCAGGACCTGAACATGATAAAAGTTTGATACCAGGATAGATAATTGGTGACAGAATGCGAATACGTCCAGTTAACCACCCACTTGACGCTGGCGGAAATCTCGATTGATAAAGTCCAGATGACATTCGGTTAAGATAGAGATTAAGGACCACACTACGATTCTTAGGGGTTTGTTGTCGGGAAGAGAAATAAAAGAAAAAAAGAAGATAATTTTTTTTTCTTTGAGCGATAATTGTAAACACCCGCGCTGCCGAACATCATTGGCTGAGTGGTGGCGTGAGCGGTGGGCGAAGGTAAACATGTAAGAGAGAGGGAGGTCTGTTGACGCCCTCTGAGGGGATTGGTGTGAGATACCAATATGAGAAAGGAAGAATTTGGGAGGACGATACCCTTAAGAACCCCTCTAAAGCAAAAAGTAATGGACTTCCAAAAATGGAAAGTGATAAATTTTCCTGTCCGAAAATCCTTGTTGTGTATTTAGAATTATCGAGGACCCCCAAACCACGACAAGCCCACACCCGGTTTTGGTCGGCGTCCATATAAGCAGAGTCGCAGCGAGTTGGAGAAAGCAGTTGCAGTTGGGGTTAGTCAGAGAGAGAAGTTAGTTGCAGTTGAAGCTGTTGAGCTCTGAGACCAGCCTTGCAGGAAGCTGACTGAAGATCCACGCATCCCGACTTCAACTTCTAACTAAAAACAATTTATTTTTGAAGAACGACTTAGACTCACACCACCAAAAGAAGTTTTACGAATATTGCCTGAAGATACAGAAAAAAAACAGTTTCTTAAAAAAACAACTTAAGATGTTAAGACTCGCCTAACAAACACAAAGTGTCACGAATCCATATTAGCGGTTTGGGAGAAAGACACAGTCCTGTATTCAGTAACCAGATATAAAAATATTTGTTATTCTTTTTTTAACACATTTGAAATTTTCGAGTTGTTACTTTATTTTCTTTTACATATACTTGTGTGGTTTACCTTTGCTTGAACTCGGCTTGCATTGCGGCCCGGCGACTGATTGATTTCGTCTACATAAGATCAAATCACAACGTGGGTAGGTTAGACTAGAAATTAAAGCAGTTACTTCGGTAACCAGACGTTGGAGGCGAGCTGGGAACGACAAAGCTGATACCGAATCTAACCAGATTCCCATCCGAATCAGCAAAGGGTTAGAACGTCACATTTGGTGCCGCGACCAATACCAAGTCACACTGGTCGTCACAGGATAGCACGGCGGCGGGCGCGGAGACAGCCCGGGGGTGACGTCACAGGAGGACGGATATCACGTAATAGTTCAGTACTCTTTTCTTTATTTCCAGATCAATTTTCCTGTCTCTTAATAATCTGCTTAGCTTTTGGAAGGCATCTTTGGTCATACCAGTACATCTTCGGATCTCAGTGTCGTACTTTTGGTCTTCCGTCAGAACATTTCCCAAATATTTAAATTTCTGTACTTGCTTGATTTTAGTATCCCCGACCTGTAAAGTCTATTTTAAGCTCGTCTTTGACCACGCATTCTGTATTCTATTTATTCTTAGTCCCTTCTTCTCGCTCTTCTTCACTACCTTCTGTAGGAGTTTTTGTAGTTTCAGTTCCGTGAATGCTATCAGCGCTGTGTCATCTGCATATCTTATTTTGTTAAGATTTTGCCGCCAATAATGAATTAATGAATCCTGGTATGATTTACAGTTCTTTAAGAACTGAATAATAAATAATAAAAGCTAAAACCGAAGGTTTTATTCCTGCTGTACATGACCAATGCTTACTAACTAGAAATTACCAAGCACACATAATGGTAAATTTTGTTGGGCCCAAATGCAGATTCTGTGAAAAATATCCAGAAACAATTAACCACCTTGTATCAGGTTGCACAATGTTAGCACCAAGTGAATATAAAATTCGGCATGATGGAGTAAGCCAATATCTGCAGTGGAAAATCTGCAATTTTTACGAGAAGGAAACTGCAAGAAACTGCTATGAACATCATACAGAGACCCGGTTATGGAGATAGGACCTGTAACAATTTTATGGGATTTTGCAATACACACACGCAGAATAATTAAAACTAATCATCCAGACATCGTGATTAGAGACTGCAAAGACAAAATATTCCTTCTTATTGACATGGCAGTTCCTGCAGACTACAATGTATCTTTGAAGATCTTCAAAAAACTATCAAAATACTAGGACCGTGAAATGGAAATCTCAGAAATGTAGCACATGAGGACATTAACAACTCCAGATGTAGTTGTAGGCGTCGTCGGATTGATTGGAAAAGTATTCCAATGGACTCATTGAAGGGATTCCTGGTAGCCCATGCCTTAAGGAAATACAAAAAAAAATGTTCCCACAAGTACAGAACACACCTTACGAAGGGCTTTATCTATGTAAAATCTGTATCATCTTATTTTTTACAAAAATGATCAGTGGCAAATGTCATGAAGCCATTTCTGACCTTAGGTCTCTAGTTGGGACCCGGAAGGAAATATGTATACAACAGAAATCAGAGGAAATAATAATAATAATAATAATAATAATAATAATAATAATAATAATAATAATAATAATCGGCACACCTGTATTCATTGAAAGAAACAATTCACTGAAAAAAAAAACTACCCAAATAAAAAAAATAAAAAAATTAGAAATAAAAACTGCGAGAATGCCTAGAATGAAGAACACAACAATCGTTCTGTCTTCTTAATTCGTGTTCTTTTATTGTTCTCTCTCCTTAGCGATGTTTTCTTTTTCTTATATTCTATCACCCTCAGTAACACCTTGCGTCTTAGTGGCTTTATTGCTTTGCTTGGTATGAAATTATTTTTTTAATCGTTCCACACCAAGCAAGTCAACACATAGGTAGTTACCGAGTTTGAAAGAATATAAGAAAACATTAAAAGAACGAGAATTAAAAAGACAAAAGATAACAATTGACATTGAATTTACATTTTTGAAGATCAAAGTTGAATTGGAAGCAAGAAGCCGAAAGAGAATTTCACAAACGAAAAATGCGATAGAAGAAACTGTTAACATAGAACTTACGGTTCTATCTCGCCATTTCGACTGTAAAATGATGAGACCTTGTCGCCAATCTAAATCTGTGCTTAAATTCCTAAAGTCTAGGTACCATAGAACAATTATTATGAAAGTATTTAGAGAAAAGGCACAGGGAACTTACGTTACGACGGTGAGAAGGTGACTGAAGCCGAGGTACAAGGTCAGGACCAACGACATTGCAGGTTCTTCTTTGGATTTTATCAAGGATCATTGAAATTATATGAAAAACACCAGATTATATGTGACAGCATTGTTCTAAGCATGGACAAATGGTAGACTTGTAGATATTTAAGATAAATTTTCGCGGGAAAAATGTCTATTTCCATTGTTCGGACTGTTGTCCTCATCTTTATTGTTACATTCACGACGTTTCGGCCGTTGTACGTTCCGGCATTCTTAAGGTAATAATCGCTGGAATTTCGAACCAAACCCCCTTTATTTAGTCCACTGGGGTACTTCTTTCACGTGACATGCTGTTTCTGGATATATCAGTTTCAGTTATTTTCCTTTAGTGACTCAACTCTCCAAGTTTTTTGCTCACCTCAGCCGTGGCCAGGTATTAAAACTCATAGCTCTTTGGGTCAAGTCACTCAATTACTTCAGCCAACGCTTGGGGGCATTATCTAGCACGACACAGGAAACCAACTTTCCTAGCACAAGACTAGAAATTGATTTGTTATAATCTTTCCACTTCATGTCAGCGGGAAACGAGTCATTTTCCTGGAGGTTAGTATTAGCCAGGCTGATATAAGTCAGAAAAGGTTCAGACGTCTAACAGAGCACAATTTCGATTTGAAGGCGTTAAAATTAACAAGCCATTCCGTGACCTATTTAAGAACAGGATGCAGGTAATGTTTTAGGTCAACTGTCAATTTGACCTTATCGAACCAATCAGACTTACTATTAAAAAAAGAACGAAGTAAAAATTACCACTACAAGTAGTAATAATAATAATATGGAGGAGGAGGAGGAGGATATATGGACACGGAACCATAAACACACTAAATGTCTCAAGTTGACAGAGAAATAGAATAACCGAAGAAATGATTAGATTGTTAAGAGAATCCATGGGGAGGTATGCTGCAAATTCGGTTTCGGTGAAAGCAAAATACAAGGAATACCAGACAGAGGCCTCTTCTTTTATATACCTTGTCCCTTCAGCACGTGGGCCATCATGGCTCTCCACAATTCCCTGTCCTTTGGAGTTGTTATTGAAGTTTGTATTACAAATCCCTAATCTCTTAACCATTTACACAAACCTGTTAAGTAGATTATGCGTGGTTTTCCCCTGTCTCTCTTACCTTCAGTATGTCCTGTGAGTGTCAGATTTTCCAAGCTCTCTTTCCTCACTATGTGCCCTAGTAATGTCGACTGTCTCTTCCTGAAGTTAATTATAAGTGTCCTTTTTGTTTTCATTTTCTCTAAAACCTCGCCGTTGCTCACAGGTTCGGTCGATGGTATTCTCAGAATCCTTCTGTAGATCTATATGTCTGTTACCTCAAGACCTTTCGTCTGCCGTGAGGAGATTGTCCAGTATTCACTGCCATATAGGAGGACAGACATTATAGTTCAGTACTCTTCTCTTTGTTTCTCACGAAATTTTCGTGTTTCTTAATACTCTGCTTAGTTTTTGGAAGACATCTTTCATTATCCCAATGCGACTTCGGATTTCGGTGTCACATTTTTCGTCCTCTGTTAAAGCACTTAATTATTGAAATTGTTGTTTAATTTTATCTCCAATTTGTAATTAGTATTTTGGAATGTTTTCTGCTGACAACCATGGATTCTGTATTTTTTACAACTGATATAAAGTCATTTCTTTTCGCTTTCCATTACTAGTTCTGTAGGAATTCTTGTAGTTTAATTCATGTGTCTGCTGTCAACACTGTCATCTGCATATCTCATATTATTAAGATTGTGGCTGGACAGGTAGTTCTTCTAATTCTCTCAGAATTGCTTCACTCTAAAGGTTGAATAAGTCTGACGAAAATATAGTTAATGGCAGGAAATGATTTAATTTTCGAATTAACCACTGCGTTTCAACGTAGCAATGTTGCTATAGTAACGATTTCTGAACTTGTTCTCATTATTTTACGATGGAATGAAACGTTTAAAACAGAACAAAAATTTAGTGGGGGCGGTTACCGGGAATAGGTGGTGGGACAGACTTAAATGTAGAATTAGGTCCTTCACCACTGACTTCAGCAAACCGCTCGCCCTAGATAGAGCTGATAAGGTGAGGACGCTTAAAGCTAGTCTTTCCCGGGCGGAGGCTGGGGGGATCCCCTAGAGACAGCCTTAGCTAGGGAGGCCCTGGAGCGTTTGAATAGCGAGCGCTACATGGGCCAGGTAATTAGACATAGGTTAAGCAAGATGTCTTCCGAAGCCGTGAACATGGGCGCAGATCTGCGCCGGGAAGAGGTCCGTCGAGGTGGCGATCGTTACATTCGTGAAGTCAAAAACCCGGAGGGGCGTACCCTTCGGGCCACCGACGACATTCGCGAGGCGTTTCGGCGGCATTTCGAGAGTCGCTTTACCAGGGAGCCTGGTCTTTGTGAGGACGAGTTTCGCAGCTATTTGGCTGACTTTCCTCGGCTTTCGCCGACTGAAGCGGCTAGCTGCGAGGGAGAGATTACCGAGGGCGAGCTCTACGCGGCTTTGAAGAAGGTCGGCAGAGGCATGTTGCCCGGTCTGGATGGTCTGCCTTATGAAGTGTACTTGAGGCTGTCGCACATCTTTGTCCCGATTTTGACGGTCGTGTTCAACAACTGGTTCCGGCAGGGGTCCCTACACAACCGGTTCTCCAGGGGTGTGATCACGCTGTTGAAAAAGGGCAAGGGTGTCGGGGGGAACCTAGACGACTACAGGCCCATAACTCTGCTAAACACAGAGTTAAAGATTTTGGCCAAGATCCTGCAGGAGCGCTTGCAGTCAGTTGCCGAGTCTCTGTTGGGTCCCGAGCAGACCTGTGCTGTGAGGGGTCGAACAATTCAGAGCAACCTGCATTTGATCCGCACGATCATAGAGGGAGTAAAAGATGACGAGATAGCCGCGCTGATCAATTTGGATCAGTCCAAGGCATTTGATAGGGTTGACCATCGCTACCTGGCTGCTGTCCTGCAGGCCGCCGGATTCGCACCCGACTTTTGCCGCTGGATTAGCCTCCTGTATCGCTCCCCCAGTGCGTTGGTACAGGTGAACGGGAAGCTGTCGGGAGCTTTTGCGCTGTCTAGGTAGGTTCGTCAGGTTTGCCCGCTGTCGCCCCTACTTTACGCTTTGGCGTTGGAGCCTCTCCTTCGCCGGCTGAGGGACAGGGCGTGCAGTCCGGCCCTATGCGGAATCGCCGTTCCTGGCGGGGCTCGAGCCAGGGTTTCCGCGTACGCCGATGACGTATCTGCCTTCGTGTCGACCCGACCTCCAGCTGGAGAAGAATTGGTCTGAAGTACGAGCAAAGGTCGACGCAGCCAGTCAGACTTAGCGCCGACGGAGGTTGTCCGTAAAGGGCAGGGCGGAGGTGTGTGTTACATACATCTTCCCTCTGATCCTTTATCGATTGTCCGTACTTCCTCTCTGTGACGGACATAGGGTGCCGCTCGAGCGCTCGCTATCCTCCATTTTGTGGAGGGGACGCGGGAATCGGGTCGACAGAGATGTCTGTGCACAGCGTCCGTGTCATGGGGGGCTGGAAATGCCGCACTTGGTGAGCCACAAACGTGCCTCCAGGCTGGCTTTCCTGCGCCGCGCGTTGACAGGAGATTCAGTTATGGCGGGGATTGTTAGGGACGCGTCCCTTGCCTTACTATCACTCCCCCCATCTCGTGGGTTGAGCGCCGTCGTAAACCCCGGGTGCAATCGGTTTTCCTTCGCGAGTGTCGGTCGGCCTTGCGGGCCGTCCCTCGGTCTAGTGACCTTTCTCGGCCTAGGAAGGTCTTCTATCGTTTGTTCGTGGAGGGGTTCGCGGAGGATTCCCTGCGCGAGGATCTCGGCTTGTCGGGGGACGAGTTTCGCTCTTACTGGTCTTGGGCGCCAGCGGCGGATTACCTCAGTAACCCTGAGTTTTCGCTTACCTGGCGACTAGCTCGGAATCGGCTGCCTCTCAATGACAAGGTCTTCATATGGGGCTTGGCGGATTTGCCAGACTGCGAACGGTGCGGCCTTGGCTTAGAGGAAACGGCTTCGCACGCCTTCTACCATTGCCCCCGGGTCCGCCCCTTATGGGACCATGTCGGCGAGCTGACGGCTCGTCTCGCTCCCGAAAAGCTTGTGCCCATTGATCGCGCATACGCGTGTGACAATGTGTCGCCCCCGTATTCCGGGGTGAAACGGATGGTGTTTCTCACGCTGCTAGCCACGGCCTGAATGGTGATATGGACGACGCGACAGGAGGAAGTCTTGCGGGGTATCCGTCTTTCTCATCAGGATTTGTTCCGATTCTTTGAGCCTCAGCTCAAGATGAAGATCAGAACTGATAGGAAACGCTTGCATTCGACAGTCTTCAGCGAAAGGTGGGTGACTGAGGCGAGCTTGGTTCGCGTGAACGGGGCTAGCCTTGATTTTCTCTTTTAGGTCAGGCCTACGTTACATCGGGGTGGTTTCCTGTGGAGCCCTCCCCTTGGTTAGGTTAGACAGGCTTTTATGTACCTAGTTAATGTGAGTGAGTGTTGCTCCCGGCCTGTATCCCGGCTGCTCTTTAGTTATGATCCAGCCTGAGATTCCCGACCTCCCCAGTTTGTTTTTGACCCCCCTTTATCTCGACTGGGTCAGCTTTATATTTTCCCATGCCCTTATGATTTTTTATCCTTTTCCCACTCCCTTAGCGAGAGAGCTGCTTGATTTTGTCCGAGGGGCAGATTACAGTGGCCTCTCTGTTTTAAGGGTTGGACGGGTCCTACTAACATCAGTTATGTTTAATTTTCATTATGTTAATATATATTTTAGTTCGTTATTGGTTTCATCTCCCTCCCCTCTCATCTTTACATCATAGAATTTTGTATATATATCTTTTTAGTATCATTAAATTTTTATGACACGGGGCGCGTTTTCTAGGTCTCCCTAGTGTGGATGCGGTATTATGGTGCATGGAGGATCGATTGGTGACGGACGAGTTCTTGTGGTGAATGGGTAAATTGTAAAGTACGAATGGGTCGCGAATCAGATTAGCTAGGTATAAGACAGTTAGTGAAGACCAGCCTTCTACCCTCCCCCTTATTCGGCCTTGTGCCACAATTTTGTATTTTATACGAAATAAATATCAACACCTTAAAACCTATTTTGTTGGTGGTGATGGGGTGGAAATATATTTCTTATGGGATTTAGCGGCCAAGACAAATCATTTCACGAAAACCCGACCATCATGTTATAGACGAGCAAAGTGTCAAATTATTGATTTTGAAGTTTCATACGATACAAGAGTGGACTTTGAAGAAACCGATAAGCTTGAAAAATACAAAGTTCAGGCTAGGGATTTTTTTAAATCCCTAGCGATGGGAAATGACTTTTGAAGTAATTCAAAGAGTAATGGGAGCACTTGGAACACCACCTAGGAACTTGAAAGAGCGCTTACAGAAAATTGTAATGGAGACTAAGATTAAAATTTCTAGAAATCTGCAATCTTTTTCTGCGAGGATTCTCCGGAAAGTTCTTTAGTTATAAGGAGTCTTGTTGGCACCATGCCTCAAGAACAGAATTTCTCTTTACTACATCAATATGCGATACAATAATAATAATAATAGCAAAAACAACAACAATGCTTACGATGATGATGACAACGACAAAAACCACTACCATTTCTCGAAGGTGAGTGTTATTTCATTGCATAACTTTAGCATACTGAGTAACCGTACTGTACAAGCTAATGGAGCAGATACTGCCAGGGAAAGACTTCAGAGGATAGGGATGCTAACTGGCCGACATGATTATACCGACTGAAAGAAACATTTCGGCGAAAGATTTTGATAAACATTTAATTTATAAGAACCTAAAAATAGAATTTAGAATAAGGTGAGAACCCTCCAGAGCGCGTAAATTTAAGCGTACTACTAGATTGGCTAACTAGGTCTTATCGTTTTACTGTTTAAATAGCAGGATGGCACCGTAAGTTCTATTTTAATAGTTTCTTTTCTCGTACTCGTGTGTGGAACTTTCTTCCGGCTTCTTGCTTTTCTGCCAATCACAATCTTCAAAAATCTAAATCGAACATCAATCACAATCTTTTTGCATCTCCCTGAAACCTGTACATTTATTGTTTTTTCTCATCACTGAAGTTTTCTTATACTCATTCACTTTCTGTAACCCCTTGCGTCCCAGTGGCACTAATGCCTTGCTTGTGGGGAAATGATTTAAAGAAATGAAAATATAACCATTATTCCAGTAGTAGGAAGATCACAAGGAATAATTAAGAATAATTATAATATATTAAGAAAATCCCAGAAAATCGATCTTTATTTGAAATAATAATTATGTTAAAATACACTACTCAAATACTTATAAAATCTGTTCCTAAGAAAAGCCTTAATAATAATAATAATAATAATAATAATAACAATAATAATAATAATAATAATAATAATAATAATAACTTCTTATCGACGTGACTGTTCCTCGTGATCAAGATATTTGTCGTTGCAAAGAAATTGAAAAACTTAAAATTACATCACAATCTCAATCCTAACTGATCTCCGGATTTAGGTTATCAGAATTTGGGACGTTCATGCCACAATCCTCCCATTTATTATTGAGTAGTTGGGTCAGTATCAACAAGTCTAAAACCATTCATAAAGAAAATCGCCATAAAGCTTTGTAATCTATCGCCTCAGAAGTTTGCATTGCTTGGTTCTGCCAATATTTTACGAGAGGTGCTATCTGTTTGAGGTCGTACGACTTGATGGGAGAACACCCATCATGCTGAAAACGAAAAAACATACAGAAGAAGAGATAATAATAATAATAATAATAATAATAATAATAATAATAATCGTAAAGCCATTGATGCTGTTCCACATTCTTGGATCCTTAAGACTTTGGAAACGTACAAAGTCTCCCCTGTGGTATTAAATTTCCTTAAGCACAGCATGGGAATGTGGAACACCAAACTATACCTTAGTCACACCGGGGGCACTGCCATATCCAACCGTCTGAATATCCGACGTGGAATCTTTCAAGGAGACTCTCTGTCACCCCTTCTGTTTTGTTTATCCTTAATCCCTCTTACACATGAACTGAACAACAGTAGCTATGGTTACAAAATAAATAAGAAAATATTCAATCACCTACTCTACATGGATGATCTCAAACTCATTGCCAAAGATGACAATGTGTTGAAAGGCCTCCTCAATATTGTAAAATACTTCAGTGACGACATAGGTATGGACTTCGGATTAGATAAATGTGCAAAAGTGACATTCAAGAAAGGTAGAATTACAGAAACACCCTTAATAAATTTAGATTGTGTCACAAAGATTAGGGAACTGGAGCATGATGAAGCTTATAAGTACCTAGGAATTAGCGAAGGAGATGGCATACAACACCCCCAAATGAAAGAAAAAATAACAAAAGAGTACTACAGGCGTGTACGTCTGGTACTAAATACTGAGCTAAACTCAAAAAAACAGAATATCAGCCATAAACATATTGGCTGTCCCTGTGGTGCAATACAGCTTTAATGTCCTTAACTGGACCATAGCTGAAATTAAGCGAATGGACGCCAAAACGAGAAAGCTTCTCACTTGCTATCGCATGCATCATCCCAAAGCTGATGTTGATCGTCTGTATGTGCCCAGATCCGAAGGAGGCAGAGGATTAGTTCAACTAGAACTGTTCTACAAAAATATAACAATTGGCCTCCAAAGATACTTGGAAACTACAGAAGACTGGATGATGGTATGCATCAAGGAACATGAAAGTAGTAAGCGTCTTTACTCCGTAATAAAAGAAACCAACAAATTCAAAATGGAGTTTCAAATGGGCGTAGAGATGCAACTACAACACAATACACCGGCTGAAACTGCACAATACTTAAAAAAGACAGTAAAGACGAATGCAACCGACCAGATACAGAAGCGATGGCAAGATAAACCGCTTCATGGCCAATACTCTGCCCGTACCAAACAAGCTGATGTAGACAAAACCCGTACCCATCAGTGGCTACGTAGTAAAGGATTGAAAGCTGAAACCAAAAATTTTATCCTTGCTGCACAGGACCAATGCTTGCTAACATGGAATTATCAAGCACATATAATAAAATATTGTGTCAGCCCAAAATGCAGATTCTGTGATAAATATCCAGAAACGATTGATCATCTTGTATCAGTTTGCACGACATTGGCACCCACTAAATATAAAACCCAACATGACAGAGTGGGCCAATATCTGCACTGGAAGATCTGCAACTTCTACGGGAAGGAAACTGAAAGAAACTGGTATGAACACCACCCAGATCCGGTTACGAAGATAGGACCTGTTACAATTCTATGGGACTACACAATACACACTGACAGAACAATCAAAGCCAACCGCCCAGATATTGTTATTAAAGACTACAAACAAAAACGGTGCCTCCTTATTGATATGGCAGTCCCTGCTGACTGCAATGTATCTTTGAAGATATTCAAAAAAGCTGTCAAAATACAAGAACCTTGAAATAGAAATCTCGAAAATGTGGCATATGGGAACATCAACAATCCGTTGTAGTTGGAGCCCTAGGACTGGTTGGAAAAGATTGCAGTAGACTAATTGAAGGGACTCCTGGAAGTCCATGCCTCAAGGAGATACAAAAAATTGTTCTGACAAGTACAGCCCACACTTTACGAAGGGCTTTATCTATGTAATTTTTTTTTGTCAGTGGAAAGTGTCATGATGCCATTTCTAACCTTAGGTCCCTGGACGGGACCTGGAAAGAAATGTGTAAACGCCAGAAATCAAAGAAAATAATAATAATAATAATAATAATAATAATAATAATAATAATAATAATGCGACTTTACAATACAGACAGAACAATCAAAGCTAATGATCCAGACATTGTGATTAGAGACTGCAAAGACAAAATATGCCTTCTTATTGACATGGCAGTTCATGCAGACTGGAATGTATCTTTGCAGATCTTCAACAAACTATCAAAATACAAGGACCTTGAAATGGGAATCTCAAAAGTTGTAGTTGGAGCTCTCGGATTGATTGGAAAAGATTCCAGTAGATTTTCTGGTAGCCAATGACTTAAAGAAATACAAAAAAAATGTTCTCACAAGTACAGAACACACCTTACGAAGGGCTTTATCTATGTAAAATCTGTGTGATCTTTTTTTTTTTTACAAAAATGATCAGTCATGATGCCATTTTGACCTTAGGTCTCTGGTTGGGACCGGAAAGAAAGTATACACCAGAAATCAAAGGAATTAAAATACTACGACTACTACTAGTACTATTACTACTACTTGAACTACTATTAATATAGGTAGGCTACAATAAATCTTTCTGTTTAGTACCACAGATTTGCTCGTCAATTGCCTGACTATAACCATTTGTGCATGCCTGCTAGGGGCTGATACACTTTGCATATCTGTTCATGAGCGGGAGTAATAGAGGATCATCATGGTGTCGAGAAGGTTGCTTTTAAGTTTGGAGGATGAGATAGTCAAGGCGACTTCGGATTCATAGCTAGATACCTGGGAACAGCCTCAATTGGAAATTGTCTGAGTGGACTGGGTTAGATGAATTGAAGAGGTTATGCGCGTTTTTTATTGTTTTTTGTTTTTTTTAATCAAAACCTGTCAGCATAACTTGCACATTTGGTTGTGATGCATGTACCTGGTATACCCTTATCTGACTGAGTGTCAGGATGGGTATTGTTGGTGGTGAGTGAGAGAACAGCACGCCAACAACGTGACGTTAGGGTATAAATATACAAGGTCCACTGGACTTCGTATGGTAATAGGAGCAACAAAAACAACAACAATAATAATAATAATAATAATAACTCACGCACCGGAGCATGGGGATCTCCATTCACTCTTCCTATTCTCCAAACGCGTTTGATGAGGCCATTCGCATGAATTTAATTTT